>JAVKPL010009599.1:0-38608 GCA_032173675.1 Gastrolobium villosum
AATCAGATTCATCAATCAGTGCATCATTAAAACCAGAAAGATGTGATGCTATTTCAGCACAAACAATACACTCTTGACTATCACCACAATCACAAAAATCAGAAGCATGAGTAGATGAAAAGTCAGAAAAAACCAGCAAGGAATTCAGCAGAAAAATCCTCAATAACTTCATCTATCACATTAATGCAGAAAATAGAATGCTCTTCCAAAGGATGTTTCATGGCATCAAATATATTAAAGTGCACAATGCTATCACCAAACTCCATGGAAAGAGTACCAGAGTGAACATCTATCTTGGTCCTAGCTGTTCTCATGAAAGGCCTACCAAGTATGATTGGTGATCTATTAGTAGCAGTCTCACTCTCCATTTCTAAAATGTAGAAGTCAGCAGGAAAAATCAGATTATTAACCCTGACCAATACATCCTCAATCAAACCAGATGGGTGAATACTACTCCTATTAGCTAACGTAACCACAATACTAGTAGCACGCAAAGGACCAAGACCAAGAGACTTATAAATAGATGCAGGCATAACATTAATGGAAGCTCCTAAGTCTAGCATGCAATCATGAAAAACAGAATTGCCAATCACACAAGGAATAGTAAATGTCCCTGGATCTTGACACTTTTTAGGCATAGGCTGGATGAGTGCTGATACATTCTGACTCAGGTTAACTTGCTCATCTCCTTTCAGTCTCCTCTTGTTGGTGCACAGCTCCTTTAAAAACTTGGCATATCTCGGAATCTGTTGTATTGCATCCAGAAGAGGGATGTTCACCTCAACTTTTCGGAAGGTGTCAAGTATCTCTTTATCTTGAGCCTTTGCTGATTGCTTCTTGGACTTAGTGGCTCTTTGAGGGAATGGCAGAGGGATATGGACATCAGATGTATCAGTGATCTGCTTCTTGGAACTAGTGTCACCTCCCTTAGATGACTCAACAGCAGCTTGGTTTGGCTCCTCCATTTGCTTTCCAGACCGCAGAGTAATAGCACTCACATTTCCGCTTCCTTTTGGATTTGGAACTGTTTGGGATGGAAGGGAGCTACCACTTGCTTGTTGATTCTGACTCATTGATGTTGCAAGTTGGCCAATCTGTGTTTGCAGATTCTGGATTGAAGACTCAGTCCTCTGCTGGAATTGCAGATTGTTAGTTGCCATCTGTTTCACTAAATCCTCCAAAGAAGGACCATTGCCACTAGCTTGCTGCTGCACTGGTGGCTGCTGCATTTGCTGCTGCTGCATTGGTGGATGTTGCGTTTGCTGTTGAGGTGCAAATTGTTGAAAATTCTGCCTCTGTTGTGAAGGTACAAATTGTTGCCTCTGCTGGAATGGTGCACTCTGCTGATTTTGCTGGAATTTTGCATTTTGCTGATTCTGGCTCCATTGGAGATTTGGATGATTTTTCCAGCCAGGATTGTATGTATTTGAGAAGGGATTGTTTTGCTGCTGCTGGTACTGTGACTTGGTAGGAAAAACTGCAGCAACAGACTGATCAACTGACTGATCAAATTGGAAACCGCTATCTTGGAAGGAAGGGCAAGCATCCGTGGGGTGAGAAGGATCACAGCAAATGCCACACAGGTTGCTTATTTGTTGAGCAGAAGGTTGCACAGTTTGTGTCACTGCCAACTGCCTCACCATTGATGTCAACTCATCAAGTCTGTTCTCCATTCTTTGATTATCTATGCTTGATGCTCCTGCTGCCGCCACTATTGAATTTTGTATTGGAGGAGCTTGCACTTGGAACACTGCACTGCTGTTTGCTCTAGTGCCAAATTGTTGAGCATTAGCAGCTATCTCAGCAATCAACTCTTTTGCCTCATCAGGTGTTTTATTACTCAGGACTCCTCCACTAGCTGCATCTAAAAGGTTCCTATCCATAGGCAGCAACCCTTCATAGAAGTAAACAATCAGGAGATTGTCTGGGATCTGATGATGTGGACAGCTTGCACAAAGCCTTTTGAACCGCTCCCAATACTCATGCATGTTCTCCCCATTAGACTGCTTTATCCCACTTATATCTTTTCTAATTGTGGTGGCCCTGGATGATGGGAAGAATTTTTCCAGAAATAATCTGGACATGTCATTCCAGCTGACAATGGAGGAAGGTGGCAAGTAGTACAGCCAGTCCTTAGCTCCACTATCCAAAGAGAAAGGGAAGGCACGCAACTTGATTTGCTCCTCATCCACCCCTGGTGGCTTCATAGTGCTGCAGACTATATGAAATTCCTTTAGATGTTTGTGAGGATCCTCACTTGCAAGACCATGAAATTTTGGAAGCAAATGTATCAGTCCAGACTTAAGCTCAAAAGGTACAACAGGGTTAGCATAATGAATACACAGAGGCTGCTCATTATTAGCATCAGGTGCAGCCAATTGCTTAAGCGTCCTATTATCCATGGTCACAGAATCAAATAAATTACCAAAAGAGTAAACACTTTGTAAAGGACTCAAACAAACAGACTCAACAGACTCAACAGACTCTAAGGTATGCTCAGGAACAACCCTACTGTAAGTCAACCTACGAGCTCTACTAGCAGGATGCAATGATCTCTCTATCTCAGGGTCATATGCATATAAATCATCAACATTGGTGGTACTCCTAGTCATGCATCATAGGCAAAGGCACACAGCAGTAAAGTTAGTCACAAAACATACGACAGGACACAAAAATTTGCCGAAAATAGCAAACAGAAGCAAAAATAAATCTATGAAAAATACCAAATGACCTCAGAATGCTATGGGACCAACTCTCCTAAACTCTAATTGACCTTACGGACTCAAAAATCAAATATTTTTTTTAAAAAAATAAAATAAAATAGTAAATGGACGAATTTGGAAAAACCAGGGCCTGATTCGTGGGGCATAGCCCCACGACTTTTGATAGGGATGATCGTTTCCTTCAGGTAACCAATTTTCAGATCGATCAAAGTAAGTCGAACAAATTCAGAAATACCCGACACGTCCTGAAACAACAAAGAAACAGCAAATAAGGTTAGTAAACGGCTGAATTTGGCAAAAATAAGGGTCACCTCACGCCCTTCTAGGGCGTGACTTATGCTCAGAAGGTCGAATTCCTTGGGGAAGAGAACTCCCGAAGCCAATATCTCAAACAGAAATTTTACCAATTTCCCCAAATTGCCCAAAACCGTAAACCGTAATGCAATTTTTTTTATTATTATTTTTTTAAAAAAAAAAAACAGAAACAGAAGAAGAAAAATATAAAAAAAATAAAAGAGAATTAATCAGAAAATTAAATTTTTTTTCTTTTTTTTTTAAACTGAAAAAGAAACAAGAAGTATTACAAAAAAAAATGATTTAGACCGATGCAATTTCCTCGGCAACGGCGCCAAATTTGACACGAGCTGTCGAACTCGCGCAAATTAAAAATTATTTTTAATTAGGGTTCAAAAATTTGCAGTAAAGTGGAAACCCTAAGTCGTCTCTCAAGGAAATTGAATTGGTAAAAATCGCTTATGAAAACAGAAAATAAAAAGGGGGGTTTGGATTTGGGTTGAATAAAAGACAGAATATAAAAACTGGGATTAAAACTTCGTAATTAAAATTAACCAACCTAGGGTTAGGGTTCCATGGACGTCCTTCATTGGATGAAAATTACCAAATTCACGGTTGATCTCACTTGAATCAGAATCCTTATTTTCAATTGAGAACAATCGGATCATCAAATCTGATGATTATTCCTTTTCCATGATCACAATCGCGAATCTCAGATCGAATATCCACAATCGCACGATATCGATCTGAGTTAGGAAAAGAAACAAATCTGGTTAAAGAAATAGAAAAATTACCAAATTCACGATTAATCCCAATTGAATCAGAATCCTTATTTCCAATTGAGGTTAATCGGATCATCAAATCTGATGATCATTCTTCACCCATAATCGCAATCGCGAACCTCAGATCGAATATCCACAATCGCACGATATTGATCTGAGTTAGGGTAAAGAAATAAATCTGGTTAGAGATTGATCGCAGATCCTCTAAACAGATCCATGGAATCCCTTCCCCTTAGGTTGATTAAAAGGGGTTTAGCCTAGCATGGCTAGGATAAACATGATTACAAATTAAATTGCATAAAAGAAAGAAGAAGAAGAAGAAGAAGATGAAGAACGCGAAGAACGCGAAGAACGCTTCAGAGAAAAAGTCTTGATCCCCAATTCTCAAAATTACATAATGATCCAATGTTTTCCTTCCCTTGTGCTTCATATGCACCTAGGTCAGAAATCAATGTGGGCTGGGCTTAATTCAGATCAGCCCGGCCCATTCGTCTAAAATACAAAATAAAATAATAAAATAAAACTTAAGTACAAGTCTAAAACTTCAGCAAAACATGGTCTTCTTGGCGTTAGAAATCGACCAGCTTCCAGTCCGAATTGGGCTTCGAGCTCTTCATAAGAATTGTAGCCCTCTGTGTTATCTGAAAAACCCAACAAGAACGGAGTCAATCCGACAACTATGGACCGAGATATGGCCAAAATACAGATTGCCAGTTGATGGCAACGGTAGAAAGTGTGTATGAGTAGTGTAGAACAACATGAGCATGCATTAGCATTTATGAAGGTACTATATGTACCGGATCACTGGCCAGTAGATAGTTTAACCTTCAGGCAAGTTTTCGGACTTTCACTGGATAGGTCTCCGAGAGGGAGTTCCAGTTGACCCAGGGTCATGGTGTGTAATCCGGATAGGAGCACACTAGGAAGTCTCGAGTGTATATGGTTGGAAGGGGTACCTTTGTGGGTTGTTCTTGGAACACGCCAGGGGTAGTACCCATAGGCTTATAGCCGAGGACATTGCGTGGTATTGGAAGCTATCATTCCCACATGTCGTATTTGTATTCTGATAATTCCCCTCTTCTTAAATCCCTTGCTTTATCCCGCTTTAAGTGATGTTGTTTCATACTATCTATATACATCGAAGTGAACCATTGGGCGGAGTTTTCTCCAGAACCTCTGGGTTACTGAGATATATTCGTATATCTCACCCCGTCTCGGGGCATTTATTTCAGGAGGTAGCAGTGGCACGGGAGTGGCGGGCAAGAGGCCCATAGGAAGATCATGAAGTATTGTCATTAATTATCCATGAACATGTATATTTTGCTTAAGTGTTATCATATTTATCATTCTAAGTTTTATGTTGAAAGATGTAAGTGAAAGGCATGAATTGTAATATGTGATATGTAATTGAGAAGTGTAATGGTATAATGATACTTGACGTAAAATGATGAAAAAGCTTTAGGCCTATATTAGATTTATGGTTTATGTTATGTTGAGAAATTGCATGCAAGTGGACTTTTGGTGATTGAAACTATAAAAGGATTTAAAGTGAACTGTTATGTATTAAGTATAAACTGGATTGGGTTGTAAGTGCCCCAAGGCCTATATTAGATTTATGGTTTATGTTATGTTGAGAAATTGCATGCAAGTGGACTTTTGGTGATTGAAACTATAAAAGGATTTAAAGTGAACTGTTATGTATTAAGTATAAACTGGATTGGGTTGTAAGTGCCCCAAGGCGTTGTTGGTCCTTGTGTGTGCCACCCATTGGATTATTGCTGGATTTTAGGTTCATTTGTGGTGCTAAACAGCTTATGCAAATTTGGGGATTTTAGTAAATACAAAGGAAACTCTGGCGAATTTTCTGTAGAATTGGCAAATTTTGGGTGAACTTCGGGAGAGCATATCTCCCTCCATAGTGGTCCGATAGGGACGTGCCATATGCCATTTTGAAGCTTGTGATGTCCCCTACGTTGTGTCAAAATCTTGGAATTTGTGAAGAAGCACGCGGCCCTGTACAGGTCAGGAAAGTTTCTGCCCTGTTTTGGGACCTGTATTTGGGAGCAGTTTTGGGAAATTTATTCCCGCTTCGTTTCTTAGTGAAATTAAGTGTATGATATATCAAATTGAAGATTGAAGTGTCTAGTTTATGGTATAAAAATTTGAGAGCAAATGTATGAGTGGTTTAGGTGAAGAAATTCAAGGAGTGTAGGACGTTTGGAGCTGTTTCGGGGTTGGTTGGTAGTTTTGTTTGTCCAACTTCAAACGGCGATAACCGGAGCAAACGAGCTCGGAACCAAGCATGTGATAGCTTTCTGGGAAGGTAATTCTGTAATAAAAAAAGATATTAAGGTATGAGGGATTGAATTTTTACTGTGCGTCCGCAGTAATTCATAGACCGAACCCTGTTCGGATGTGTAGAAAACGCAAAAGTGTGAAATTGGCTAAGTGGGTTTATGAGAACCCCTTAGTGTCTTATTATAACTAAAGTAAACTATGAATATAGTATAGATAAATATTCCGCAAGAGTTTACAGTTACGGTCACAACTTTTAATTATTACGCTTTTTATGTTTTCTCAATGACGTGGCTTGACTATGCCTTGGCACAAGCAGTCAATCTCCTCCGTTTAATGGGAAGAACTGCATCTGCATCATCAGAATGACTTAAGATTTCAATACCAAAACGACATCGTTTTGGAAATAAATGCAAATAACTATGCATTAATTGCAGGAATATCTTTCCCTTTTTTTAATTAATAGAGAAGAATCCATTTACAAATTATAGTGTGTACTCCCAAAAATACCCAAAAGTACATTGTAAAAATTTATAAATATCACCGTCCCAATCAAAATATAGTAAACCCTCGTTCAAGTTTCAATTTTTGTTCACGTCGCGAACTCAACTCGACTGTCATAAACTCGGGCGAGTCACCTTGTTGAAGGAAACTCGGCGTGTTTTTAAAGTGAGGGGTGTAAGTAGTTCATTGTGTTATTCTTGACCCGCAAATTCACCATGTGTATTGTAAATATTAGGGTTTATTTCTTATTGTAAATATTAGGGTTTATTTATTTGTTGTAGATATTAGAAATTAGTTTTTCTTATTTATTTTTTTTAATTATTTAGAATCCTCTAGAAGGATCTAGATTTCTCTAGGTTTACTTTTATTATTTTTGGGCTTGGCCCGTTAGACCTTTCTGTACTCTATAAATAGAGTACTCTTGTACATTTTTATTCAAAATTCAATAATATTTCAAATACCTTTTTCAAGTATGTGTTTCGACCAGGTTCTCTTTCTTTCCCTTCTTCCTCTACGTTAACGTCTTTGATGTTCACTCAACTTTGATAAATCACACATACGTATATATATGTATATATATATATATATATATGTATATATATGTATGTATATATACAAATCAACTCATAATATTACCACCCATTTATTTATTTATTTTTCTTCTTACTTGTGTGCTTTGCTTGATGCTTCCCCTTTCAAGTTTTAGCATTTGACATTTCTAACATCAGTTCAGAGGTTAACAGATATTCATCTTTCTCTGTCGTCAACCTTTGACTTGTCCAATGTGTGTATCCGTTGTGATGCTGTGGATTATACAGATTGTATGTGTATAATATAATAGGATACAGAGAAAGATACTTTAAATATTTTTGGGTGCTTGATATTTCGATTAATTGTTACAATTATGTGCTTGTGATGTGGGTGCACTTAATCTTTGTGTCAATGACTGTTCTTGTTATCTTCTGTTTTCCATGATTTCCTTTACTCTTCCTCGGTAAAGAAACAACTGCATTATTTTTTTAGTAAATAATGCAGCATCTTATTTTATTTGGGCGATAAATTTTATTTTAAGAATAAAAGTTTTAAAAATTATTTTGAGAATATAAATAATTGAAAATAAAAGATTAATGTAAAACAATTTTAAAATAATTTATAATTAAATAGTACTAAGTAAAAAATTAAGTATATGTTATGTTGAAGGGATAGAAACGTCTAATTATAGACTAGTATGTTGATCTTGAATTTAGGAACTCTCTCATATATTTATAGGTTATATATTTTTGAATGGCTCAGTTGTTAACTCTGAATGGCTGGGGATTAACTCTGTACATTTCTCTTATGACTATTTGCAACTCATGTTTGAAGTACGCTCCTTGATAATGTTATGTAATCTACATTTCCTTTATAATAGTTCTTCTTAATCTTTGATTTCAATTTATTGTTATTAAGTTTTTAATCCTATGATTCTTGGCAGATGGAGTCAATTCAGCAGAATTATAAGGATAATTTCATGGAGCATGCATCTAGTGGTTCTCCAAGTTCTTATGAATTGGGCAAATCTTGGTCTTCTCTTGCACCCAGTGATATAATAAAACTTTTGATAGGTGGAATTAGACTTACCAGAGCCAAAAGTAAAGATATATTCCGGGAAGCTGTTTGGCCCCGCCTACTGGCAAGAGGTTGGCACTCTGAACAACCAAAGAATCAAGGATATGTCAACTCCACAGATTATCTGGTTTTTCTTATGCCCGATGTTGAGAATTCTTCAAGGAAAAGACTTGTTAGAGGTGATCATTACTTTGATTCTGTTAGTGATGTCTTGAGCAAAGTGGTAGCTGAACCAAGTCTTCTTGAGCTTGAAGAAGAAACTAAAGTTAGTAACTGCAATGAAGAACTAGAAACGGGATCTTGTGCTCTGCCTCCTAGGATTTGGAGTTACCAACTTTAATTTCTTCTTCAAGCTCAAGAAGATTTGGTTCAGCTACCACTTTGCTCAAGACATCACTAACAGAATCAAAGTAATGATCACCTCTAACAAGTCTTCTCCTTGAAAAATTCTCAACACCGGGCATAAGAAAAACCAGATAATCTGTGGAGTTGACATAGCCTTGATTCTTTGGTTGTTCAGAGTGCCAACCTCTTGCCAGTAGGCGGGGCCAAACAGCTTCCCAGAATATATCTTTACTTTTGGCTCTGGTAAGTCTAATTCCACCTATCAAAAGTTTTATTATATCACTGGGTGCAAGAGAAGACCAAGATTTGCCCAATTCATGAGAACTTGGAGAACCACTAGATGCATGCTTCATGAAATTATCCTTATAATTATGCTGAATTGACTCCATCTGCCAAGAATCATAGGATTAAAAACTTAATAACAATAAACTGAAATCAAAGATTAAGAAGAACTATTATAAAGGAAATGTAGATTTCATAACATTATCAAAGAGCATACTTCAAACATGAGTTGCAAATAGTCATAAGAGAAATGTACAGAGTTAATCCCCAGCCATTAAGAGTTAACAACTGAGCCATTCAAAAATATATAACCTATAAATATATGAGAGAGTTCCTAAATTCAAGATCAACATACTAGTCTCTAATTAGACGTTTCTATCCCTTCAACATAACATATACTTAATTTTTTACTTAGTACTATTTAATTATAAATTATTTTAAAATTGTTTTACATTAATCTTTTATTTTCAATTATTTATATTCTCAAAATAATTTTTAAAACTTTTATTCTTAAAATAAAATTTATCGCCCAAATAAAATAAGATGCTGCATTATTTACTAAAAAAAATAATGCAGTAGTTTCTTTACTGAGGAAGAGTAAAGGAAATCATGGAAAACGGAGCATCACAAGAACAGTCATTGACACGAAGATTAAGTGCACCCACATTACAAGCACATTATTGTAACAATTAATCGAAATATCAAGCACCCAAAAATATTTAAAGTATCTTTCTTCGTATCCTATGATATTATAAACATATAATCTGTATAATCCACAGCATCACAACGGATACACACATTGGACAAGTCAAAGGTTGACGACAGAGAAAGATGAATATCTGTTAACCTCTGAACAGATGGTAGAAACGTCAAATGCTAAAACTTGAAAGGGGAAGCATCAAGCAAAACACACACGTAAGAAGAAAAATAAATAAGTAATGGGGGATCATAATTTTTTTTTGTAAAGAAAACTTAAATTAATGCTTAAACCCGCTCATAATCTACTATAAGAATAAATTATTTTTGGTCCCTAACAAAAAAATTCGGTCCCCACTTTAGTCCATTATAAAAAAAAATTAGTCACCTGGTCCATGTGAAATTCAAAGTGGACCCATTTTGGTCTTTTTGAGGGACTAATGTAGGTCATTTTGAATTTGTGAGAGACCACGATTTTAACTAAATTGATCAACTTTAAATTTTTTAGGGACTCTCGAGATTAATTTTTTTTTTGTAAGGGACTAAAATGGGATCATGTTTTTTTGCTAGGGACTTAAAATAATATTTACTCCTAATATGTATATTGAATCAAGAGACAAATAAGAATATGCAAACCAAGAAGGAAAAAAAAAAAAAAAAACTGAAAAGTTTATGACCACAGTGGGTCCGCCACTGCCTAAATCACCCACATAAAACAGCTATTAATTTTCTTTGCCAGAAAAGCAAGATTTGTCAACTCCTTCTCAAAGACAAACATTCTTCAACGGCTGACACAGCTTCAGAACAATCACAACAAACAATGACCACCATATATGCAATCTTAGGAATAAAAAATAAAAACCCTTTGTGTAAAATAATATACAGGCGAAGAATTTTGATTACCAACCGACAACAACATATCCAACCCCAGATCCACTTGTATGCAAGTTCATAATCAAAGCGCTTGGAGATGAATACAGAGATGAATACAGAACAAACTGACTCAGACATGTAACCGAGGAAGAGTAAAGGAAATCATGGAAAACACAAGATAACAAGAACAGTCATTGACATGAAGATTAAGTGCACCCACATTACAAGCACATCAAAGACGTTAACGTAGAGGAAGAAGGGAAAGAAAGAGAACCTGGTCGAAACACATACTTGAAAAAGGTATTTGAAATATTTTTGAATTGTGAATAAAACTGTACAAGAGTACTCTATTTATAGAATAGAGAAAGGTCTAACGGGCCAAGCCCAAAAATAATAAAAGGTCTAACGGGCCAAGCCCAAAAATAATAAAAGTAAATGGATTGGGACTGTGATATTTCTAAATTTTTACAATGTACTTTTGGGTATTTTTGGGAATACACACTATAATTTGTAAATGGATTCTTCTCTATTAATTACAAAAACGGAAAAATATTTCTGCAATTAATGCAGAGTTATTTACATTTAATTCCAAAAGGATGTCGTTTTGGTATTGAAATGATAAATATTTGAAATGATAAATATTTTTTTTAAAAAGTCAACTACAATAATAATTATTTGAAATCCAAAACATAAATTAAATGGTAATATAGAAAAATTTCCTGCCATAATCTTGTTATTTGTCATATATAGCAGGTAATTAAGTTATCAAAACAATGTTATATAATATCAAATGATTACCCAAGTTGGACTTAATTAAAAAAAAAAAAAAAACTACACAAATTGGATCCTAATTTACAATCTCCCAAGTAGGGGTGAAACTGGGCCGGGCCGGTCTCCAGGGGCCTACGGCTCGACCTACGTCAGGCCATACCTGACCTAGTATATTTCATAAAATGGGCCGAGCTTGATCCTTGAAAAAAGCTTGTTTAATAAAAAGGCTATAGGCCCACTTTCACAAGGCCTGGCCTATAAGCCTACAGGCCGGCCTATATTGTATTATTTACTTTAAATAAAATAAAATAGAGTAAGTATGCCTTGAAGAAAAAACAAAAGATATAAATTTAATCAATTGCAATTATTTATAACTTAATCATATTCGATTATATTTAAATATAAATCTAACTTTATTTCTTATATAGGAGGAATCAACATCTCAACTTGTTAGATTGTGTATATGAATATATTAAAAAGTTTTTGGGAGAGGTTATACTTACTACAAGCATCATGATGTGTTTGTTGGATTCATGTAATTATTTTAATTTACATAGTATGGATTTATTTGTTGATCTGGTGAAATATATGTTATTTAATTTGAGCATTTATTTATCAAAAAAAATTGAGCATTTTGCTTTTGAAAATAACTTAAATGGAGATTGTATAAGTTTTGTTGTGAATCATGATTTTGTTTGGACGTTGAAATTATGATTTTTGGTTTAGCAACATAGTTTGAGTATTTTGTAAAGATGATTCATGGTTCTGCTTGGAAGTTAAAAATTAACAAGCTAATGGGCTAAGCCAGGCCATTCATTTTTTTTATAAACGGACCAAGTCAGGCTAGCAATTAGACTCATACAAGGCTTGGGCTAGGCCAAATTGAAATTTTTTGGCGTAGGCTTGGGCTTTTCGGGACAAAGCTTGACCCAGCCCACCTCACTTTCACCCCTACTCCCAAGTCCCAGCCATACAAATGCCCAATCATAGATATGTAGTTTGTGTAATATTGCAAACAACCATAATTTTGCATTAGAAAAAGGAGGATATTATATTTTACTCAATTGCTCAATCAATTTCTGAAAGCTTAAGGATCCACTAAACAGGGTTGAGAATTGAGATTTATTTTTCATCCAAACAATGAACAAATTTTGGGTGCTCCTATAATTTGGGTAAATAGTTGGGATTTAGAAGGAAATAAAGGTAAAGATAATGGTTTAAATGAGTTAAAAAAAATTCCTTTTTAGGAAAAGAAAGTATCTAATTTGGTACTCTGTTAGCACTTAAAAAATTCCTCAAACAATAAATTTCTAGGTAATTTGCTACAACTTGATTGTGGAAATGTTTTTTTGGCAACAGAGACAGAATTCTGAGGCAAATTTTTATTTTTAAAAATAATATATTTTTCTTTATTAAAATATTGTTATGGGTCCATGTAAAAGGCTTATATTCTAGAAGGTTCAAAAAATAATAACGGAAAGAAAAAAATTAAGGCAAATAAAGGAAATGATTGTTAATTATTGCGAATCCTATTACGACAGCTATGTACTTGGACACAGGCAATGTCCAGAATTCCATTACCCACGTGCAAACTCTATAAATTAAAGGTAAAGCCTACAAGTATGAACATTATCTCTCTATTTACTGTTATGTTATCACTATGCACACACATCATCGCTTTGGCTGATGCTCGTATTCATAAAACAAAGTGATCTCCCACATTCAAAAATATATAACCTATAAATATATGAGAGAGTTCCTAAATTCAAGATCAACGTACTAGTCTCTAACTAGACGTCTCTATCCCTTCAACATAACATATACTTAATTTTTTACTTAGTACTATTTAATTATAAATTATTTTAAAATTGTTTTACATTAATCTTTTATTTTCAATTATTTATATTCTCAAGATAATTTTTAAAACTTTTATTCTTAAAATAAATTTTATTACCCAAATTTTTTATTGCTTTAGACTTTCAAAATACTTCAATTTAATCTTTTTTACATTAATTAATATCCTCAAATCTCACTAGTCACACTCTAAAAGTGCACAATCTCGATAGTAGTTTAATCTTCAAGGTCTATTTTGCTTTAAGGAATGACACGTATTATTCTGAACTTCTTTTTTATAAGTTTAATTTTTCAAAATTAATTATACATGTCTTTTTGTATTTCTAATAATATTTTCCCTTTTAATATAGGCTTTAATGTTTCTACTTTCTACGGTGAGTGAATGTGGATAAATTATTTACATTTATTCTGAAAATGACATCGATTTGGGTTAAAAAATTAAAAATTATAATGAAAAAGACTACTATAATCTTAAAATAAATTATAATTACAAAAATATCTTGATTTTCACTTCAAGATGACATCATTTTGGACTCAATGTAGATAACTTATCTATATTGGCCGCAGAAAAATCGAACCCTTTAATATATCATTATTATATTTTAGCTAAATTAATTATTTTTTAGTACATAATTAATAATTTATATGTTTGTTATAATTTTAAATACTTTTTCATTTTTATTTTTAAAATCTTCCTAAATTTAAAATACACATAGAATATAAAAATATACTTGCACTCGTGTACCTCAAAAATCCCAAAGCCAGAAACGGCAACAACCACTCCAACCCTTTGTCTTCGCCCTCCGATTTCTGGGGCTTGTCGAGCTTCGTGTACGGCTGAGATGGCGCCGAATCAGAAGGCTGAGAGCGTCTCTGCCTCATCGAGTTCGAAAGGGCCATCGCCATGGCTTCAAGTTTTAAAATGAAAATGAAAATGAAATGCAATCCTTTATTCTTTTTCTTCTTCTTTTTCTCTTCTCTTAAACCTAATAAACACTGTCTTTCAAAAGATTGAAAATTGAAACCATCCCATTCATTATTCACTCACTTCCTTCCTTCCAAAGCAAATTCTTCACTTTTGTCAGTGCAGTTTTTTATCTTTTTCTTTTTTTTCCCTTTTACTTTTACTTTTATTAATTGAATACTTATTTTTTTCAAAAATAAAATAAAATAAGATGTTTATAATGGAATCTCACAAATATATCTCCCCAAAATATTAATAAGATTTCAAAATTTTATTGAGATATGTGTTGAAATAGATTGTGGTCAATCTTCATCTGCGCCCATGCATACAAGAAATGAACAATATTTTAGTCAATAAGACAGAGTCGTCGGTTTATCTGCACCTGCACCTGTCATAAGTCAGATAACACTGAGGGAAATAGATGAAGATGAGCACGAGGAGGATATGGACAGTGATGAAGATGGTGAACCTGGGAGTGTTATTCCGCTAGGTGACACCTCAGATACTGACGTAGAGGGTGGTTTTGACGCTGACACAAACTCAGGAAACCTGATGTAACATCCCGCATAATTAGTAAAATACCTAAGTACTATATGCTATATGTACTTGTGTAGAATTCGGATGTATGGTTTATGTGTGATGGCTTGTGAATTGTTTGATCTTTATTCCTTGGATAAGACTAAGGTAATTAATTAAATTAAACCATAGGAGGGTACATAAGTAGTCATGTGAATTTAATCATTTGAGTAATGTGAGTGTGTGTTAGAAGGTCTTAGTGCTTAGTGGACTTGGGTAGTGGGCTAGTGTGTGTATGGACTTGTGTGATTGGGCTCTTTGTGTGAGTGGCCAATGGCCCAAGGATGGCTTTTGGACCTATCTTGTTTTGGCCCAAAGTTGTAACCACTTATCCTCCTTAAAGCCTAGTCCAACAAGGCTGCCTTATGCAGCAAGGAACACCACTTGGCTAAATGTTTTTCCTTCTCAATTTTGCGCACAAGTGGGTGGATTACACTTAGAAAAAAATCTGCCAAATTCCTTCATGTTTGACCGCCACCTCACTTGGTTTATGCACACTTGATTTAAACCTCATTGCATGGAAGACACATGGACCTTTGAGCATGATTTTAGGCTGCATATTTCCCCATTTAGGCGCACATGGGAGGGACCTTGGTGCAGATTTTTCTTATGACACAAACTGCCTAACTTGTTGACTTGGAGAACCACTTACACCCTCCATCATGAGACTGATTTGTGCAGATTTTTGGCAAGCTTTTTGCAGCCCATCATGAGCCAAACCTGCCTTGTTTTCACATGCATCATAAGGGGATTTTTGGCTGCATTTTCATCATTTTGTGCAGCTCCAAAATCTGAATTTGGGCTGTCACAAATCTACACTCATAATTCACCTCTTTTCCTCTCATAATTTGCGCACCAAGGACTGCATCAAGGCAGATTTTTGGCTGCCACCAAGTTGAATTGCTTGTTGACTTAGTGAACCTTTTGCATGTGCTCATGATGCACCTCTTCCACCCCACTTCATGCGCATAACTTGGTCAATTGTGCAGAAAATTTCTCTGACTTTGGACAGCCCCAAATCTGATCATATCACCCCTCACTCTTTGCATGTAAATAGAGTAAATTAGAAGCAAACCATTGCTTGATTCTGCCTTGTATGCAGCCCCATCCTCTCAAGAAATCAGAATTTTCCATGATGGTTAATCATAGCAACTCCTCTCCTCTCTCCCTTTAAATTTGCGCACAAGAGGGGGCTGCCCCCATTCACTTGTGCAGCCAACTCTCCTCCTCCTCCTCCTCACTCCCTCTAGCCGCACCAACAAGCCACCTTGGAGCAAGAAGACCTTCCCAAGCCAACTCCCTCTTTCCCTCACCTCAACCGTGACCCTACACCAAGCTAGTGCAAGCCTTGTTCCTCAACCTTGAAGCTGTCCAAGTGGTTCCTCCTCACCTTGTTGCGCATAGAACCTCTTAGGAAGTGTGGACTTGGTGTGTAGTGAAGCTAGAAGGAGTGTGTGCTACAAGAGGTAGGCCTTGAGCTTAGAAATACTTTCATTGTAACCATGTATGTGTGCTTAAATGCCTTCTTGATTATGTGTGGTTGTGGATTCAAGTTTGAGCATGATAAAAGTATAAGTATGGAGTCATTTCATGATGAATTATATGCATAAAAATCTTATGGTTATGTTTAAGCTCATGCCACTATTTCTTGTATGGAGATGCCACTGTTTTAAAGAAGAAATGTGCCACTGTTTCGGTTTGATGTGCCACTGTTTTGAAGATGAAATGCCACTGTTTCGGTCCCTCAAAATCACCATTATATGCCACTGTTTCTGCACCTAAAAGCCACTGTTTCTGCACATTACATGCCACTGTTTCTGCACATTACATGCCACTGTTTCTGCACATTATATGCCACTGTTTTGCTGCTGTATGCTCACTGTTTTGCTGCTGTAAATGCTCACTGTTTTGCTGCTGTAAATGCTCACTGTTTTGCTGCTGTATGCTCACTGTTTTGCTGCTGTAAATGCTCACTGTTTTGCTGCTGTATGCTCACTATTTTGCTGCTGTAAACACTGCTGTATGCTCACTGTTTTGCTGCTGTATGCTCACTGTTTTACTGCTGTATGCTCACTGTTTTGCTGCTGTAAATGCTCACTGTTTTGCTGCTGTATGCTCACTGTTTTGCTGCGGTATGCTCACTGTTTTGCTGCTGTAAACACTGCTGTATGCTCACTGTTTTGCTGCTGTAAATAGCCACTGTAAATGATTAGTTGTAATTGATTTAGGTGCGCTTAAGAAGTGAGATACTTCGCTGCGGTTTGGTAATATTTAAGGCAAGCAAAGGTAAGTGTCAGGCGATGATGCCTAATGTAACTATTGACTACTGGTATAGAATTGTGACATGATGCTCCATATGCCGTAAAAATATTATGTTCCATTATAATGAAAGGAAACTGCCAAAAATGTGCCGTGATGGCTATATGACTATGAGGTAAAGACGTTATGTGGCAGCATAACGCATATGAAAGGTATATACGCATGCATCTTACATCATACCGCATTTTTACGCCTTGTGTGTGAAAGCATAGCATGACATGCATGTATCAAGATCATATAGGCCTTGTGTAGAATAGTTATGTACAGGACCATGTGTTTGAGCAAGCATCATATAGGCATCCCCAAGGTACCGGGGTATGGGACACTTGGCATCAGTCCGCATAGGCCCACAGATGGAATCCATATGGAGCTCAGGTGCCAAGGGTATATTTGATTCCACTGTGACGTGCGCGCACGACGGTGCTAAAAGTGCAAAGGAAAGGCGTTATATACGCAATATATGAATATGATAAAAAGGAAAAGGAACAAGGATATGTTGAAGTGACTGTTTATGATTTTGTGCCTAGTTAATATTGTTATATTATTGGTTTCATTGCCACACTACTGGGATTATTCTCACCCCTTCGGGGCTGCTATTTTTCCAAAATGGCAGGAGGACGCAAGAGCATTTGAAGGAGTAATATTTTGCTGTTGATTGCTGATGCGTGGATTATCAGTGTTGCTGTTTGTTTAAATGGATAACTGTAATGATTAATGTTTTGGTACTTTTGGATGACTGTAGTCTTTATCATATTTATGTTAGCTTGAACTTTTATGAACAATGGCTATTTTGGAAAACCTTCGTGAAAAGAATTTAAGTGCTGAAATTTTTATACGGACGTGTATACTGCTTTGTTAGCTCATGTGACGTTAACGACTCTAATTCCGCTTAGCAAACGACTCCATTGGATGCATACAAGGGAGGGCGTTACACTAATTGGTATCAGAGCAGTTTGGTCCATGGATTTGCTTGTGTTTGATTGAATTGATTGTTGATTGTGTTTATCTGCTGATTGACTGTCTAAATGTGCCATAGTTTAAGTATATGTTAGGATAGCTAGATTGTTTAGACTAGTCTGGGATAAGACACGGATGCATAGCTAACTTGTCCGAATTGAACTCGAGTACCTACTTGGGACTGCTGCCATGAATAACTTGCGGTGAGCCTGATCAACTCATTTCCTGATATTGTGAGTGCAGAATCATGGCGGGTGGTCGCGGTTCAACTCGGGGAAGGACTGGTGATGCGGAAGAGGATCTTATCACTACCATTGGGGGACTGGCAACGTTTATCCAGAATATGAGCCAAGAATGGCGCGACCATAGGCAACAGAATCAGAACCAACACACACTGCATGAAAATGCAGAAGA
This sequence comes from Gastrolobium villosum, assembly GCA_032173675.1. Classification (NCBI taxonomy): domain Eukaryota; kingdom Viridiplantae; phylum Streptophyta; class Magnoliopsida; order Fabales; family Fabaceae; genus Gastrolobium; species Gastrolobium villosum. Next base: position 18,258 of record JAVKPL010009599.1, read on the forward strand.
AATTGCCCGTCGGAGGTTGAAAGACTTCCGCAACTTCCAACCACCTACCTTTGAGGGTGACGACAACCCTGAGGCTGCAGCAAAGTGGCTGCATATAACACCTCGGAAAATTAAATGTGAATTTATGTGAAAAAATGTGGGTTTAAAAGGGAAGGATTAGTGAAAATCCGAGAATTAGGGCCAAAATGGGCAAAAAGGGCAAAATGGTAATTTGCCAAGAACGTAAACCGAGGCATGAAAAATGGAGTTAGAGATTTAATATGACAAAAATAATGCTGGAAATGGAATCAGGGCGGAAAATTGAGTGAATAGGCAAATTTGTGAAAAAGTGATGAATAGTGACTTTTTAAGTGTTAAATACTGCGGTACGAGTGTACCGATAAGTGTGAAATTTTTATGAGAATTTTGAGGAAAGAAAAATATGACATGGACTGGAAAAATATGTAGATTAAGAATATATGATCAGAATTTTTATCGGAGTGAAAGTTAGATCGCGTGTGGGACCCGTGTGACCGAAGTCACTTGGCCCCCACCTCCTTTTCTTCCTTCTTTCCTTCTCCTTTTCTTCCTCCTGCGCGCAGCCCCTGCCAAATGAACCCCAAAACCACCATTTCTCTCCTTCCTCACCATTTTCTCATTTCTCCACCAAATCACTTGATTTTGGTGTTGAAATCTATTGTAAACGACCTTCCAAAGCCATTGGTAACACTTAGAAGCCATGAAATCATCTCCTTGGGGCGAAAATGGACAAACTCAGATCCGACCCCTTTGGTGTTCTTGGAGTTTCTGGAGTTTTTGGATCTCTTTTGGATTGATGGAGCCTTGGTGGTGTTCCTACACATGATGGTGAGTACATTTGTAGTACTTTTGTGGTTTGTTTCATAGATCTAGGAATTTATGCTTTGAATCTTTGATTTTAGATGTGTGATGGTAGAGAGCCCAAATGGAAAAATGCTATTAGATGAAAATGCCTTAGAATGATGCATGAAAGCTAGAAATGCTATGATAAATTTTGGTGAAAAAGTTGGAATTTTAACTTAGGAAAATTTGTGAAGATTTCATGAAAAAGTGGTATGTGGTGTAATTGGATAATTGAATGGTGGACCTTTGGTATAGAGTGATAACATGATGATAGGATTAGTGTGTGTGTTAAAATGGAATTGAAAACCTTGTAGAACCAATCTTTGGGAATTCGAACCATAGGGTGGTTTGGAGGAAAAATGATGTAAAGGTTGTGAATTTGATGGAAAAATGATATAAAAATGATGTAGTGGAAGTTGAATGATTGAAAATGATGTTTAATTGGATAATGGTATAGTGTGGTATAGTGGAATGAGAAGAAAGAATGTGTGATTCATGACGTATGTGGTAATTTGAGTTATAAAAGAGATTAAAGTTAAATGAATGAGTACTTGAGATAAATGATTGAATTGTAAATGATTTGATAATCATGTTGTGGATTATCTAGGTTGCCTCTTTTGGACGCTTTGGAAGCGGGTAAGCTTGGAGCTTACGTTTGGAGCATGGGCTCGGTGTGAGGTAACCATTGGAACTGGGGTTTAGCCCTTGTGTGCTCCACCACACCTAGTGGATGGTTGTGGTTGGATTATGTGGTTATGACATTGTGTGATTGTGTGCTTGTATGCATATTGCTTGATTTTTGTGAAAATTGTTTGGTCACTGGCCAGTTGACGTGTGTGGAGTTTGGACATCCGCTGGGTTCGTCCTTGTGAGAATGCCAGTCGGGTTTTGCCGTGGAGTCGACTCTGGGAGCGGCGCCAGGATGATCCAAACGGGGACGTCCGCCGGATAGGGCTCATGAGGAGTTCCGGTTGGGTATTGCCATGGAGTCTTCTCAACCATGGGAGAGGCGCCAGGACTGTCTCGGGAGTTATATGATGGAGTCCTTGAACATGAATCCATGAGTGGATGTTCTCGGGTTGTCTCCAGTTGATGGGTGATATTGTATTACATGCATATTATATGATGTTGTATTTGCACATTGAGTGAGCCATGGGGTGGAGAAACCTCCAGGGCCCTTGGTTTACTGAGATATATTTATATATCTCACCCCGTGTTGTGGGGCATCATTTCAGGTCAGGTTGAGCCTGGAAGAGTGGAGCATGAGGTGCATGTTGGAGGCACCATGGGATGAGCATTGGATAGGGACACATCTTGCATATGATGTATGCTTTAGACTTAGGTCATGAATCTATGCATGTTGAAAATGCCATGCTTAGTAAGCTCATGAACACATGTTAGATCCTTCAATATGATGTATATGTAGGACATGAGAATATATTGTATATTTGAGTGAGCATGGGACTTGTCCATTGCCACATTCATTGTAATTGAAGTCTTGGTGAATATGTTGTAAAATGGACCGTATTTGATGTAAATTGGCCATTATATTAAAGACTATGTAAATGTTGCATAATTGAATGAAAATGCATGTTTGAAGGGGCCTAGTGCCTAGATTAGAGTATGTTTAAGTGTTGTGTGGAGTACTTAGGTGTTTGGGATGGATTACACAACCTTTTTGGGGCTTAAAATGCTGTAATCTGTCACTTTTGCTGCATAGTAATCGATTACCCAAGCATGGTAATCGATTACCATGCAAAAGGGGACGAAAATTGGCTACTGTCTTCACTGGTAATCGATTACTGAGGCTTGGTAATCGATTACCATGTGAGGTAATCGATTACCCAAAGTTGGTAATCGATTACCAGAACAGAGGAGGTCAAAATTTGGCTACTGCCTCATTTTTGACAGGTGGTAATCGATTACCACCCACTGGTAATCGATTACCACAGTGCAATTTTTGAAAATTCAGGTTTTCTTGACTTAAAGAAAGGGGCATAACTTGTTGGGTAGAACTCCAAATGATTCGTGGTTTGAAACCACGCGTAGCTTACGTAAAGGGCTAGAACTTGGTAAGAAAGGAGAATGAGTTGATGGGTTTAAAATGAGTTGAATAAAAATAAAAGTTTAGTGTTGTTGTTAAGCTAGATGCTTCCGCGTATGGCATTTACAATTATAGTGTTGCTTTAATTGATTACGGAAAAGGTTATGGTTATGAAAAGAGAATATGATGAAAGGAAAAAGGTAATTTAATTAACCCAATTACTGTGATTGTAACTGCGCTTAATATCATAATCAATGTTAACAATACCGGTACGTAACGGGCTGTTACACTGCAGATGATCGAGCATATCTTTGAACGCATGGCATGCCCGGAAGCGCAGAAGACTGAGTACGCGTCGTACCAGCTGATGGGAGAAGCTTTAACATGGTGGACTGGTGCGAGGGCTCTGCTGAGAGCTCAGGACGTGGAACTAACATGGGCCGTGTTCAGACAAGTATTTCTGGATAAGTATTTTCTTAAGGCAATGCGAAGGATGAAGCACACTGAACTGCTGTCGCTCAGGCAGGGTAACATGACGGTTAATGAGTATATTGCAAAGTTTGGGCAGCTGATCGAGTACGCCAACTTTGACCGGAACATTTATGATGAAGAATGGCAGGTGGAGAAGTTCGAGAGCGGACTGCATCCGGAAATCCGCAAGCTCATCTTGACGACGGCTAATCGTACACTTCCAGAACTCATCAACCAGAGTCGTCAGGCAGAAGGAATCATTCTGGAGGCCAAGAACTTGAACAAGCCACCACCACAGTTCCACGGAGGAAACCGAGCAGGCAGATTCTTCAGGGCGGCACCTGGTAGGGGTCGAGGCAGAAGTACGCAGTTGCAGGCGCGGCCTGGAAACTTTAAGAGAAACTTTACGGTGGGTCAATCGTCGACTGGACGTCAGGGCGCGACTGTTTGTGCCACATGTGGAAAGAATCACTTTGGAGTCTGTCGCAAGAACAACAATGCATGTTTCAGATGCGGCCAGCAAGGTCATTTTGCGTACAAATGCCCCCAAAACGCTGACCAACAGCCTCCGCAAGCACGGGTGTTCACATTGGATGCAAATGAAGCGCAGAAGTTTCCCAACCTGATCAAAGGTAATGTCACTTTGAATGGTCACCCAATTTCTGTTATCTTTGATTCCGGAGCGTCTGGCTCTTTTATGGCAAAGCATACTGCCTTGAGAATAGGCATCACCCCAACCCCGTTACCTTATGAGTTACACATCAGCACACCTACGGGAGGATCGTGCACAGCCTCAGAGATCTGCAAAGGTGTTACCTTGCAGTACGAAGGGAACACGTATACAGTTAACTTGGTAGTCCTGCCGGTATTCAACTTCGATGTGATTATCGGTATGGACTGGTTGACGGAAAATGGGATAACTTTGGATTGTCGAGCGGGGAAAGTCGTTGTTCCTGCGAAAGATGGTAATTTTCAACCTTTCTCTCTCATTTCCTTATTGCAAGTTAGAAAAGAGCTCCGCAAGGGAGCAGCAGGGTATCTTTTGTCGATCGAGGCTGAGACCTCGGTTGACAATCCAATTCAGAATGTACCGGTAGTTAGAGAATTCGAGGAGGTATTCCCGGATGAAATACCTCGATTGCCTCCTCATAGGGAAATAGAATTTTCTATCGAACTTGTTCCTGGAGTCGGACCAATCTCCATTGCCCCGTATCGTATGGCACCTTTGGAACTGCGCGAGTTGAAGAAGCAGATAGAAGAGCTTTTGGCAAAGGAATTCATCAGACCGAGTACTTCTCCATGGGGTGCTCCAGCTATCTTGATTAAGAAGAAGGATGGAAGCTTACGTCTGTGTGTAGATTACCGCCAGCTGAACAAAGTCACGGTGAAGAATAAGTATCCGCTACCGAGGATCGACGATTTGATGGACCAGCTGAGAGGAGCCAGAGTCTTTTCCAAGATAGATTTACGATCGGGATACCATCAGATCCGGGTCAAACCGGAGGATATTCCGAAAACCGCTTTTAGGACTCGTTATGGGCACTACGAATATCAAGTGATCCCATTCGGACTTACGAATGCCCCAGCGGTATTCATGGACTACATGAACCGCATCTTCCGCCCCTTTCTTGATCAGTTCGTTATTGTGTTTATCGACGATATCCTGATTTACTCGGCTAATGAAGAGCTGCACGCGGAACATCTGAGGATTGTCTTGCAAGTCTTGAAGGAGAAGCAGTTGTACGCGAAATGGTCGAAGTGCGAGTTTTGGCTTAAAGAGGTCCAGTTTCTGGGCCATGTCATATCATCAGAAGGTATCGCGGTGGATCCCAGCAAAGTTGAAGCTGTCATGAATTGGGAACGACCCAAGACTGTCACCGAAGTAAGAAGTTTCTTAGGTCTGGCTGGATATTATCGAAGGTTTATCCAGAATTTCTCTCAGATAATGCAACCTCTTACGCGTCTCACTCGGAAGGACAAGCCTTTTGAGTGGACTGAAGCCTGTGAAGAATGTTTCTTGGAACTGAAGAGCAGATTAACGAGTGCTCCCGTACTCACGATTCCGGATCCTACTCAAAAGTTCGAAGTATACTGCGATGCGTCGCTGAAAGGACTTGGATGCGTGTTGATGCAGGACCGTATGGCAGTAGCTTACGCATCTCGACAACTTAAGCCTCACGAAGAAAATTATCCTACGCACGACTTGGAGTTAGCGGCTATAGTGTTCGCACTTAAGATCTGGAGGCATCACTTGTATGGTTCGCAGTTTGACGTGTTCAGCGATCATAAGAGTTTGAAGTACTTGTTCGATCAGAAGGAGCTGAATATGCGGCAACGTCGGTGGATGGAATTTCTGAAGGACTACGATTTTGAACTTAAGTACCACCCAGGAAAGGCAAACGTGGTAGCTGACGCCCTGAGCAGGAAGACACTACACACTGCCACTCTGATGATAGAAGAGCTGAAATTGTTTGAGGCCTTTCGAGACTTGAACTTATCGGTAGACGAGAGAGGGAAGAGCATAAGATTGGGAAATATAAAGGTGGAGAATGAATTGATCAGTAGAATTAAGGAGGCTCAGAAGGATGAAGAGTTAGTCCGTGATTTGGTCGGCAGCCAAGATGTTGTAAAGGACGAGAATGATGTTTGGAGATTTCAAGGACGGCTGGTTGTGCCGAACGAAGTGTTGAAGCAAGAAGTTTTACAGGAGGCTCACAAGGGTAAGTACGCAGTTCATCCTGGATCCACGAAGATGTACCATGATTTGAAGACCTCGTTTTGGTGGCCGGGTATGAAGCGTGATATTGCGGAGTATGTATCTCGGTGCCTAACTTGTCAGAAGGTGAAGTACGAACATCAGAAACCGTCGGGACTCCTTCAACCTTTGGAGATTCCCGAATGGAAGTGGGACAGTATTTCGATGGATTTTGTAGTTGGACTTCCTCGGACGCGAGAAGGATATGATTCTATCTGGGTGATTGTCGATCGTTTAACGAAGTCAGCTCATTTCTTGCGTGTTAGAACCACATATGATACAGAAAGGCTTGCTAGAATCTATCTGCAGGAGATTGTGAAGCTGCACGGAGTTCCTACGAGTATTGTCAGTGATCGTGATCCCAAGTTTACATCTAAGTTTTGGGAATCCTTTCAAAGAGCATTAGGGACCCAATTGAGGTTGAGTACTGCTTATCATCCGCAGACCGATGGTCAAACGGAACGCACCATTCAAGCATTAGAGGACATGCTACGAGCATGTGTTCTGGAGTTAGGAGGCAGCTGGGATAGCTATCTTTCCTTGATTGAATTCGCTTACAACAACAGTTACCATTCCAGCATTCAGATGGCACCGTATGAAGCTCTATATGGGAGGAAATGCAGATCCCCTTTATGTTGGACTGAAGTGGGTGAGCGAAGTATGTTAGGACCTGATCTAATTCAAGAAACATCCGAACAAGTTAAGAAGATTCGAGAAAATATGCAGCGGGCTCAGGCCAGACAGAAGAGTTATTACGACAAGCGTCATAAGCCTCTATCTTTCGAAGTCGGAGACCATGTATTCTTGAGAATCACTCCTACATCAGGACTCGGAAGGAGAATGGGAGTAAAGAAGTTAAGTCCACGGTACTTAGGACCATATCTGATTATGGACCGGATTGGAGAGTCTGCATACCGGTTGGCCTTACCGCCCAATTTGTCAGGAATTCACAATGTATTTCATGTGTCTCAGCTACGGAGGTATCTCTCTGATCCATCTCACGTGTTACAACCGGAAGAAGTGGAACTAAAGGAAAATCTGACTTATCAAGTGCAACCATTCCAAATTCTTGAAAGATCCGTCAAGCGACTCCGTTCTAAAGAGATTCCGTTGGTGAAGGTATTATGGAACAACAGATCGGCAGCTGAAGCCACTTGGGAGCGCGAGGACGACGTTCAGAAACGCTATCCAGAACTGTTTAGCTCTTAAGTAAGTTTATTTTGCGGACAAAATTCCTATTTGGTGGGGAGAGTGTAACATCCCGCATAATTAGTAAAATACCTAAGTACTATATGCTATATGTACTTGTGTAGAATTCGGATGTATGGTTTATGTGTGATGGCTTGTGAATTGTTTGATCTTTATTCCTTGGATAAGACTAAGGTAATTAATTAAATTAAACCATAGGAGGGTACATAAGTAGTCATGTGAATTTAATCATTTGAGTAATGTGAGTGTGTGTTAGAATACCTTAGTGCTTAGTGGACTTTGGTAGTGGGCTAGTGTGTGTATGGACTTGTGTGATTGGGCTCTTTGTGTGAGTGGCCAATGGCCCAAGGATGGCTTTTGGACCTATCTTGTTTTGGCCCAAAGTTGTAACCACTTATCCTCCTTAAAGCCTAGTCCAACAAGGCTGCCTTATGCAGCAAGGAACACCACTTGGCTAAATGTTTTTCCTTCTCAATTTTGCGCACAAGTGGGTGGATTACACTTAGAAAAAAATCTGCCAAATTCCTTCATGTTTGACCGCCACCTCACTTGGTTTATGCACACTTGATTTAAACCTCATTGCATGGAAGACACATGGACCTTTGAGCATGATTTTAGGCTGCATATTTCCCCATTTAGGCGCACATGGGAGGGACCTTGGTGCAGATTTTTCTTATGACACAAACTGCCTAACTTGTTGACTTGGAGAACCACTTACACCCTCCATCATGAGACTGATTTGTGCAGATTTTTGGCAAGCTTTTTGCAGCCCATCATGAGCCAAACCTGCCTTGTTTTCACATGCATCATAAGGGGATTTTTGGCTGCATTTTCATCATTTTGTGCAGCTCCAAAATCTGAATTTGGGCTGTCACAAATCTACACTCATAATGCACCTCTTTTCCTCTCATAATTTGCGCACCAAGGACTGCATCAAGGCAGATTTTTGGCTGCCACCAAGTTGAATTGCTTGTTGACTTAGTGAACCTTTTGCATGTGCTCATGATGCACCTCTTCCACCCCACTTCATGCGCATAACTTGGTCAATTGTGCAAAAAATTTCTCTGACTTTGGACAGCCCCAAATCTGATCATATCACCCCTCACTCTTTGCATGTAAATAGAGTAAATTAGAAGCAAACCATTGCTTGATTCAGCCTTGTATGCAGCCCCATCCTCTCAAAAAATCAGAATTTTCCATGATGGTTAATCATAGCAACTCCTCTCCTCTCTCCCTTTAAATTTGCGCACAAGAGGGGGCTGCCCCCATTCACTTGTGCAGCCAACTCTCCTCCTCCTCCTCCTCACTCCCTCTAGCCGCACTAACAAGCCACCTTGGAGCAAGAAGACCTTCCCAAGCCAACTCCCTCTTTCCCTCACCTCAACCGTGACCCTACACCAAGCTAGTGCAAGCCTTGTTCCTCAACCTTGAAGCTGTCCAAGTGGTTCCTCCTCACCTTGTTGCGCATAGAACCTCTTAGGAAGTGTGGACTTGGTGTGTAGTGAAGCTAGAAGGAGTGTGTGCTACAAGAGGTAGGCCTTGAGCTTAGAAATACTTTCATTGTAACCATGTATGTGTGCTTAAATGCCTTCTTGATTATGTGTGGTTGTGGATTCAAGTTTGAGCATGATAAAAGTATAAGTATGGAGTCATTTCATGATGAATTATATGCATAAAAATCTTATGGTTATGTTTAAGCTCATGCCACTATTTCTTGTATGGAGATGCCACTGTTTTAAAGAAGAAATGTGCCACTGTTTCGGTTTGATGTGCCACTGTTTTGAAGATGAAATGCCACTGTTTCGGTCCCTCAAAATCACCATTATATGCCACTGTTTCTGCACCTAAAAGCCACTGTTTCTGCACATTACATGCCACTGTTTCTGCACATTACATGCCACTGTTTCTGCACATTATATGCCACTGTTTTGCTGCTGTATGCTCACTGTTTTGCTGCTGTAAATGCTCACTGTTTTGCTGCTGTATGCTCACTGTTTTGCTGCTGTAAATGCTCACTGTTTTGCTGCTGTATGCTCACTGTTTTGCTGCTGTAAACACTGCTGTATGCTCACTGTTTTGCTGCTGTATGCTCACTGTTTTGCTGCTGTATGCTCACTATTTTGCTGCTGTAAATGCTCACTGTTTTGCTGCTGTATGCTCACTGTTTTGCTGCGGTATGCTCACTGTTTTGCTGCTGTAAACACTGCTGTATGCTCACTGTTTTGCTGCTGTAAATAGCCACTGTAAATGATTAGTTGTAATTGATTTAGGTGCGCTTAAGAAGTGAGATACTTCGCTGCGGTTTGGTAATATTTAAGGCAAGCAAAGGTAAGTGTCAGGCGATGATGCCTAATGTAACTATTGACTACTGGTATAGAATTGTGACATGATGCTCCATATGCCGTAAAAATATTATGTTCCATTATAATGAAAGGAAACTGCCAAAAATGTGCCGTGATGGCTATATGACTATGAGGTAAAGACGTTATGTGGCAGCATAACGCATATGAAAGGTATATACGCATGCATCTTACATCATACCGCATTTTTACGCCTTGTGTGTGAAAGCATAGCATGACATGCATGTATCAAGATCATATAGGCCTTGTGTAGAATAGTTATGTACAGGACCATGTGTTTGAGCAAGCATCATATAGGCATCCCCAAGGTACCGGGGTATGGGACACTTGGCATCAGTCCGCATAGGCCCACAGATGGAATCCATATGGAGCTCAGGTGCCAAGGGTATATTTGATTCCACTGTGACGTGCGCGCACGACGGTGCTAAAAGCGCAAAGGAAAGGCGTTATATACGCTAGTTAATATTGTTAATATATGAATATGATAAAAAGGAATTGCTGATGCGTGGATTATCAGTGTTGCTGTTTGTTTGGAAGTTCGCAAGTTATGCCACCACTTCGTGTTGACCCTGTTAGCAGTGGTAAGATAGTAAATTAAAGTTTTGAACGAACATTTCATCTTTGTGTTATCATTGGTACTAACGGAAAAGTTTAAATTTTGACATAGGTTCTGAGATCGAGCCATTTTTTTATTTTATAACAAGATCGAGCCATTTTGGAATGTATAACACCTCGCAATTTTAAATTAAGTATTAAAATTTTAATTGAGTGATTAAGTGAAGAATTAGTGAAAATCCTAAAGATTAGGCCAAAATACAAAGAAATGGCAAAATGGTAATTAGCCATGCACACAACCCTAGGAAGATAAAAATTGAGTAGAAGGTCTCAGATGATAAAAATAACACTGGAAATGGATTCAGAATGAAAAATTGAGTGGATAGGCAAGTTTCAGAAAAATCAGTGAATAGTGTTTTTTCGCGGGTAAAAATACCGCAGTACGATTGCACCGTAAAACGTGCCAGTTGAGTTTTGAGCTCTAGGTTTCAAATATGAGTTATAAATGGTTTATAGAGTTAGGAAATATGATTTCTGGAAATATTCGATGGAATTAAGTCAGTTTGGAGAAGCGTGCCAACAGCGCGCGCAATAGCTTAAAATAGTGTTTTCTCCGAATGACCGGAAAACTCCGGATTCATCTGATCAAGTATAATTGAAGGACATTAGTTAATGTTAAAAATTAGAATTTCTAAATAAGTTTTGAATTTATGAACGTTTAGTGAAATCGTAGAGAAATTCGGATGAGTTTTAAATCGCGTGGGACCCGCCCACTTAAGTTTCACTTAGCCACCTCACCACCCTTTACTATTCATCATCTCCTCACCTTATTCTCTCTCTAAAAAAATGCAGCAGCTCCCCCTCCATGGACCATTTGGGTTCCAAAATTCCTTCCTTGATAAATCAACCATTTCTCAACCAAATTAAGCGATTCTTGTGTTGAAATTTGTTGGAAACAACCTTCCAAACACATTGGTACCACTCTTGAGCCTTGAAATCGTGTGTGTGTGAGGAGATCTAGCCCCATTTCAGTTGCGGTTTTGTGAGAATTTTTGGTGTTCATGAAGCTTTTTCATGCTCCAATGGTGGAGTATGCTTTGGAGGAGTCATATACCTTCCATTTGGATGAGTGTTCTTGCATTTTAAACGGTTGATTCTTGTGATTTGATTTTGAACCCTAAACTTTGATTTTTGATGTGTTATGTTAGAGAGCTCAAATGGAAAATGTGCATTAGAGGATAATGCCTTAGAATGATGTATTAAAGCTAGAAATGCTATGAAAATTTTTGGTGAAAAATGTTGATTTTTAACTTAGTGGATTTTGAGGTCATAATTTTGGACTTTAGAATTTTGTGTTGAGGCTTTGTGTGGTGAATTGTGGTGTGGATATATGATGATATGAAGTGATTGTGTGAGGTGTGGGATCATAGGAATTGATTGAAAAATCCTTGGTTTGGTTAAGTTGAGAATTCAGCCATTTGAGGTAAATTGGGGAATGGATGTTTTGGAAAATTTTGAGTGATGTGTTATGTGTTAAAAAGGTAATTAGAGGGGTTGTGTGGTGATTGGCATGTGGAAGGATCAATGCAAAAACAATAAGTGATGAAATTGGCCTAATGAGCCTAGAGTGAGATATTTCGCAAAACGATGCGTAAAAGTCGTAAAACAGAAAAACGACGATTGAACTAGCCTTTTAGTAACCTAAGGAAGTGTAATAAAATGAGAAAGAAAATTTAGAAAAATAAATCCTAAAAATGCACTATGTTGGCCGAACCATCCATGTGGTGGGGAGGATTTTTGACGTTTTCGCATTTTGTCGTAATTCGACTGAAACTGACGGCTATACATGGTTGTATAGGTTGCCGTACGTCGATTTGAATCCTGAACAGTGAAACAGTGGACTGCCCTTGGTCCTGGACCAAGTGGATTGAGGTAAGTGAATTGGTTAACACATGGATAATTGTGAAATCTCATGTGTTGTTTGAATTTCTAAGTGATTGGAAATGTCCTCTTCGTAGGCATTCCATTGTGTACCAAGCTGTGGATTAAGCTGCTGCGGAGCTTAGTGGATTAATATTTAAGGTAACCCATTGGTACTGGGGCTTGTTCCCCTTTTCTGTTCCACCTTGCCAGTTGATGACAACGGTAGGAAGTGTGTATGATTAGTGTAGAACAACATGAGCATGCATTAGCATTTATGAGGGTACTATATATACCAGATCACTGGCCAGTAGATAGTTTAACCTTCAGGCAAGTTTTCGGACTTTCACTGGATATGTAAGAACCCGCACCGCTAATTAAGGTAATTAGTGAATTAATTATGATAATTAGGAAATAATTACATAATTGACCCTAATAATTATCAATGGGCTTAGATAATTATATTGAGTGAGTAAAAATGCTGAAAGTCGAGCGCAGATACCGGTTCTGCTACTCGGTATAAATGAGTACCAGTATGACCCAGGGAAAGGTGTGTAGGATAAAACCGTCAAAATGACGTATCTGATGCCAGCACATTAGGAAGTCTCGAGTGTATATGGTTGGAAGGGGTACCTATTTTGTGGGTTGTTCTTGGAACACGCCAGAGGGTAGTACTGTTCCAGCTGTGTGTGTGTGGTTAGTGAGCTGAACTTGAAGCTTATAGTGAGGACATTGTGGTGGTATTGGAAGCTATCATTCCCACATGTCGTATTTGTATTATGAGCAACCTTCCCTGTTTTGAACTTTGGTAAGTTACCTCACCATGATCATGAGTTTATCTTAAATCCCTTGCTTTATCCCGCTTTAAGTGATGTTGTTTCATACTATCTATATACATCGAAGTGAACCATATCCGGGGCAGTATGATATCCGGATATGACATATGGTTGATTCTCCAGAACCTGTATCTATTGGGTGTGTGTACTGAGATATATTCAGAATATATAAGGGCTTATGGCTTTGTTGGAACCCCGTCTTGGGGCATTTATTTCAGGAGGTAGCAGTGGCACGGGAGTGGCGGGCAAGAGGCCCATAGGAAGATCATGAAGTATTGTCATTAATTATCCATGAACATGTATATTTTGCTTAAGTGTTATCATATTTATCATTCTAAGTTTTATGTTGAAAGATGTAAGTGAAAGGCATGAATTGTAATATGTGATATGTAATTGAGAAGTGTAATGGTATAATGATACTTGACGTAAAATGATGAAAAAGCTTTAGGCCTATATTAGATTTATGGTTTATGTTATGTTGAGAAATTGCATGCAAGTGGACTTTTGAAGTATTGTCATTAATTATAAACAGTATATTTTTAAAGTGTTAATTTATCATTTAGTTTTATGTTGAAAGAGTATGAAAGGCATGAATTGTAATATGTGATATGTAATTGAGAAGTGTAATGGTATAATGATACTTGATGTAAAATGATGAAAAAGCTTTAGGCCTATATTAGATTTATAGTTTATGTTATGTTGAGAAATTGCATGCAAGTGGACTTTTGGTGATTGAAACTATAAAAGGATTTAAAGTGAACTGTTATGTATTAAGTATAAACTGGATTGGGTTGTAAGTGCCCCAAGGCGTTGTTGGTCCTTGTGTGTGCCACCCATTGGATTATTGCTGGATTTTAGGTACATTTGTGGTGCTAAACAGCTTATGCAAATTTGAGGATTTTAGGAAATACAGAGGAAACTCTGGCGAATTTTCTGTAGAATTGGCAAATTTTGGGTGAACTTCGGGAGAGCATATCTCCCTCCATAGTGGTCCGATAGGGACGTGCCATATGCCATTTTGAAGCTTGTGATGTCCCCTACGTTGTGTCAAAATCTTGGAATTTGTGAAGAAGCACGCGGCCCTGTACAGGTCAGGAAAGTTTCTGCCCTGTTTTGGGACCTGTATTTGGGAGCAGTTTTGGGAAATTTATTCCCGCTTCGTTTCTTAGTGAAATTAAGTGTATGATATATCAAATTGAAGATTGAAGTGTCTAGTTTATGGTATAAAAATTTGAGAGCAAATGTATGAGTGGTTTAGGTGAAGAAATTCAAGGAGTGTAGGACGTTTGGAGCTGTTTCGGGGTTGGTTGGTAGTTTTGTTTGTCCAACTTCAAACGGCGATAACCGGAGCAAACGAGCTCGGAACCAAGCATGTGATAGCTTTCTGGGAAGGTAATTCTGTAATAAAAAAAGATATTAAGGTATGAGGGATTGAATTTTTACTGTGCGTCCGCAGTAATTCATAGACCGAACCCTGTTCGGATGTGTAGAAAACGCAAAAGTGTGAAATTGGCTAAGTGGGTTTATGGGAACCCCTTAGTGTCTTATTATAACTAAAGTAAACTATGAATATAGTATAGATAAATATTCCGCAAGAGTTTACAGTTACGGTCACAACTTTTAATTATTACGCTTTTTATGTTTTCTCAATGACGTGGCTTGACTATGCCTTGGCACAAGCAGTCAATCTCCTCCGTTTAATGGTAAGAACTGCATCTGCATCATCAGAATGACTTAAGATTTCAATACCAAAACGACATCGTTTTGGAAATAAATGCAAATAACTATGCATTAATTGCAGGAATATCTTTCCCTTTTTTTAATTAATAGAGAAGAATCCATTTACAAATTATAGTGTGTACTCCCAAAAATACCCAAAAGTACATTGTAAAAATTTATAAATATCACCGTCCCAATCAAAATATAGTAAACCCTCGTTCAAGTTTCAATTTTTGTTCACGTCGCGAACTCAACTCGACTGTCATAAACTCGGGCGAGTCACCTTGTTGAAGGAAACTCGGCGTGTTTTTAAAGTGAGGGGTGTAAGTAGTTCATTGTGTTATTCTTGACCCGCAAATTCACCATGTGTATTGTAAATATTAGGGTTTATTTCTTATTGTAAATATTAGGGTTTATTTATTTGTTGTAGATATTAGAAATTAGTTTTTCTTATTTATTTTTTTTAATTATTTAGAATCCTCTAGAAGGATCTAGATTTCTCTAGGTTTACTTTTATTATTTTTGGGCTTGGCCCGTTAGACCTTTTTGTACTCTATAAATAGAGTACTCTTGTACATTTTTATTCACAATTCAATAATATTTCAAATACCTTTTTCAAGTATGTGTTTCGACCAGGTTCTCTTTCTTTCCCTTCTTCCTCTACGTTAACGTCTTTGATGTTCACTCAACTTTGATAAATCACACATACGTATATATATATATATATATATACATATGTGTGTGTATATATGTATGTATATATACAAATCAACTCATAATATTACCACCCATTTATTTATTTATTTTTCTTCTTACTTGTGTGCTTTGCTTGATGCTTCCCCTTTCAAGTTTTAGCATTTGACATTTCTAACATCAGTTCAGAGGTTAACAGATATTCATCTTTCTCTGTCGTCAACCTTTGACTTGTCCAATGTGTGTATCCGTTGTGATGCTGTGGATTATACAGATTGTATGTGTATAATATAATAGGATACGGAGAAAGATACTTTAAATATTTTTGGGTGCTTGATATTTCGATTAATTGTTACAATTATGTGCTTGTGATGTGGGTGCACTTAATCTTTGTGTCAATGACTGTTCTTGTTATCTTCTGTTTTCCATGATTTCCTTTACTCTTCCTCGGTAAAGAAACAACTGCATTATTTTTTTAGTAAATAATGCAGCATCTTATTTTATTTGGGCGATAAATTTTATTTTAAGAATAAAAGTTTTAAAAATTATTTTGAGAATATAAATAATTGAAAATAAAAGATTAATGTAAAACAATTTTAAAATAATTTATAATTAAATAGTACTAAGTAAAAAATTAAGTATATGTTATGTTGAAGGGATAGAAACGTCTAATTATAGACTAGTATGTTGATCTTGAATTTAGGAACTCTCTCATATATTTATAGGTTATATATTTTTGAATGGCTCAGTTGTTAACTCTGAATGGCTGGGGATTAACTCTGTACATTTCTCTTATGACTATTTGCAACTCATGTTTGAAGTACGCTCCTTGATAATGTTATGTAATCTACATTTCCTTTATAATAGTTCTTCTTAATCTTTGATTTCAGTTTATTGTTATTAAGTTTTTAATCCTATGATTCTTGGCAGATGGAGTCAATTCAGCAGAATTATAAGGATAATTTCATGGAGCATGCATCTAGTGGTTCTCCAAGTTCTTATGAATTGGGCAAATCTTGGTCTTCTCTTGCACCCAGTGATATAATAAAACTTTTGATAGGTGGAATTAGACTTACCAGAGCCAAAAGTAAAGATATATTCCGGGAAGCTGTTTGGCCCCGCCTACTGGCAAGAGGTTGGCACTCTGAACAACCAAAGAATCAAGGATATGTCAACTCCACAGATTATCTGGTTTTTCTTATGCCCGATGTTGAGAATTCTTCAAGGAAAAGACTTGTTAGAGGTGATCATTACTTTGATTCTGTTAGTGATGTCTTGAGCAAAGTGGTAGCTGAACCAAATCTTCTTGAGCTTGAAGAAGAAACTAAAGTTGGTAACTGCAATGAAGAACTAGAAACGGGATCTTGTGCTCTGCCTCCTAGGATTTGGATTTATATTAGGTGGCTATCCCATAGATGGATCATTTGCCTTTCCATCTTCCTCCACCATTGCCATCATTTCGCCATTTTCAGGCTTAGATAATGCCAGTTCTTCTGCTGATCCCAAGCCTCTGTGGATTTCTCAATGACGTGGCTTGACTCTGCCTTGGCACAAGCAGTCAATCTCCTCCGTTTAATGGGAAGAACTGCATCTGCATCATCAGAATGACCTGATCTTGGTCTCCGACTGTATTGATGCTTTATGGTCCTACTCCTCTTTAGTTGATTATCATCAGACACACAGGTCTTCTGATTTTGCTGGCTTTCTACCATCTTGCTTGCATTAATATGTGGGTTATCATATGCTTCTTTTTGGTTGGTAGCATCACCGTCAGATATGTCCTTTTGATCATCCTCATATGATCCCGTTTCTAGTTCTTCATTGCAGTTACCAACTTTAGTTTCTTCTTCAAGCTCAAGAAGATTTGGTTCAGCTACCACTTTGCTCAAGACATCACTAACAGAATCAAAGTAATGATCACCTCTAACAAGTCTTCTCCTTGAAAAATTCTCAACACCGGGCATAAGAAAAACCAGATAATCTGTGGAGTTGACATAGCCTTGATTCTTTGGTTGTTCAGAGTGCCAACCTCTTGCCAGTAGGCGGGGCCAAACAGCTTCCCAGAATATATCTTTACTTTTGGCTCTGGTAAGTCTAATTCCACCTGTCAAAAGTTTTATTATATCACTGGGTGCAAGAGAAGACCAAGATTTGCCCAATTCATGAGAACTTGGAGAACCACTAGATGCATGCTTCATGAAATTATCCTTATAATTATGCTGAATTGACTCCATCTGCCAAGAATCATAGGATTAAAAACTTAATAACAATAAACTGAAATCAAAGATTAAGAAGAACTATTATAAAGGAAATGTAGATTACATAACATTATCAAGGAGCATACTTCAAACATGAGTTGCAAATAATCATAAGAGAAATGTACAGAGTTAATCCCCAGCCATTAAGAGTTAACAACTGAGCCATTCAAAAATATATAACCTATAAATATATGAGAGAGTTCCTAAATTCAAGATCAACATACTAGTCTCTAATTAGACGTTTCTATCCCTTCAACATAACATATACTTAATTTTTTACTTAGTACTATTTAATTATAAATTATTTTAAAATTGTTTTACATTAATCTTTTATTTTCAATTATTTATATTCTCAAAATAATTTTTAAAACTTTTATTCTTAAAATAAAATTTATCGCCCAAATAAAATAAGATGCTGCATTATTTACTAAAAAAATAACGCAGTTGTTTCTTTACCGAGGAAGAGTAAAGGAAATCATGGAAAACAGAAGATAATAAGAACAGTCATTGACACAAAGATTAAGTGCACCCACATTACAAGCACATAATTGTAACAATTAATCGAAATATCAATTACCCAAAAATATTTAAAGTATATTTCTCCATATCCTATGATATTATACACATACAATCTGTATAATCCACAGCATCACAACGGATACACACATTGGTCAAGTCAAAGGTTGACGACAGAGAAAGATGAATATCTGTTAACCTTTGAACTGATGTTAGAAACGTCAAATGCTAAAACTTGAAAGGGGAAGCATCAAGCAAAGCACACAAGTAAGAAGAAAAATAAATAAATAAATGGGTGGTAATATTATGAGTTGATTTGTATATATACATACATACATACATATATATACATACATATATATATATATACGTATGTGTGATTTATCAAAGTTGAGTGAACATCAAAGATGTTAACGTAGAGGAAGAAGGGAAAGAAAGAGAACCTGGTCGAAACACATACTTGAAAAAAGTATTTGAAATATTATTGAATTGTGAATAAAACTGTACAAGAGTACTTTATTTATAGAGTACAGAAAGGTCTAACGGGCCAAGCCCAAAAATAATAAAAGTAAAACCTAGAGAAATCTAGATCCTTCTAAAGGATTCTAAATAATTAAAAATAAATAAATAAGAAAAACTATTTTCTAATATTTACAACAAATAAATAAACCCTAATATTTACAATAAGAAATAAACCCTAATATTTACAATACACATGGTGAATTCGCGGGTCAAGAATAACACAATGAACTACTTACACCTCTCACTTTAAAAACACGCAGAGTTTCCTTCAACAATGTGACTCGCCCGAGTTTATGACAGTCGAGTTGAGTTCGCGACGTGAACAAAAATTGAAACTTGAACGAGGGTTTACTATATTTTGATTGGGACGGTGATATTTATAAATTTTTACAATGTACTTTTGGGTATTTTTGGGAGTACACACTATAATTTGTAAATGGATTCTTCTCTATTAATTAAAAAAAGGGAAAGATATTTTTGCAATTAATGCATAGTTATTTGAATTTATTTCCAAAACGATGTCATTTTTGTATTGAAATCTTAAAAAATCAAAAATATAAAGATTATTATAACCCTACAAAGATTAACATTACAAAAAATAACGGAAAGAAAAAAATTAAGGCAAATAAAGGAAAGGATTATTAATTATTGCGAATCCTATTACGACTGCTATGTACTTGGACACAGGCAATGTCCAGAATTCCATTACCCACATGCAAACTCTATACATTAAAGGTAAAGCCTACAAGTATGAACATTATCTCTCTATTTACTATTATGTTATCACTATGCACACACATCATCGCTTTGGCTGACGCTCGTATTCCTAAAACAAAGTGATCTCCTACATTCAAAAATATATAACCTATAAATATATGGGAGAGTTCCTAAATTCAAGATCGACATACTAGTCTCTAACTAGACGTCTCTATCCCTTCAACATAACATATACTTAATTTTTTACTTAGTACTATTTAATTATAAATTATTTTAAAATTGTTTTACATTAATCTTTTATTTTCAATTATTTATATTCTCAAAATAATTTTTAAAATTTTTATTCTTAAAATAAAATTTATCGCCCAAATAAAATAAGATACTGCATTATTTACTAAAAAAAATAATGGAGTAGTTTCTTTACTGAGGAAGAATAAAGGAAATCATGGAAAACGGAAGATAACAAGAACAGTCATTGACACGAAAATTAAGTGCACCCACATTACAAGCACATAATTGTAACAATTAATCGAAATATCAAGCACCCAAAAATATTTAAAGTATCTTTCTTCGTATCTTATGATATTATAAACATATAATCTGTATAATCCACAGCATCACAACGGATACACACATTGGACAAGTCAAAGGTTGACGACAGAGAAAGATGAATATCTGTTAACCTCTGAACAGATGGTAGAAAAGTCAAATGCTAAAACTTGAAAGGGGAAACATCAAGAAAAACACACACGTAAGAAGAAAAACAACTAAGTCAATGGGTGGTAATATTATGAGTTGATTTGTGTATATATATATATATATATATATATATATATATATATATATATATGTGTGTGTGTGTTTTATCAAAGTTGAGTGAACATATAAGACGTTAACGTAAAGGAAGAAGGGAAA
>JAVKPL010009600.1:0-38580 GCA_032173675.1 Gastrolobium villosum
TATTTTATTTTTATCTTTGAATCTATAATTTTTAAGTTTCATTTGTTGTTTTTGATGTTTAACTCAAAATGGATATGAGCTAAATTACGGGTTGGGTTAGGTTGAGTGTCCCCAACTTTCTTTATGTTTTTGAAAACTGATTTTCTTGTCATGGTTGTCTATTCTAGTATGCTTGATTAGTTAAAATTTGATTTATGATTTTCCTGCAAATGGCCAAGCAATAAAAAATGGAAAAAATGGCCTATGTTGTAGAAACGAACACTAGGGCTCTTATCAAGCATATATCCCCTGAATAAGAAATTATATCAGTAGATTCTTTACTTCAGACATTAAAAAGGAGGCACATGTGAATATCCGAGTACATAAGATAAGATGGACATTTGATACCCAAACCCTCTTCGTAACAATCTTAGAGTTGCACATTGATTAGTTTTAATTAACTTCATAAAAGTTTTAGTTTTTAAATTTAGAATCTTATCATTTTTCTACTACACATCTTACTTATCCATTACCCACTATTCTTATCATTATTGTTTTTAATTCCAAAAATTCAAAAACAATACTTGTTTCACTTCAGTAGTATTGGTAATTTTGTTTTAGTTTTCAATTTAATTTTCTTTAATCTATTTAGCAATTACAAAGTTACAACAACTTAAAACAAACGCCATGATCTCTTTAGGACGATATTTGATTCTTAAAAATATGCCCTGTACTACTTGTTGATGTGTATACTTGAGCAAGTCTTGCATAATCGTTAGCAAACATCAATTATGCAATTTCTTTTGTGGCAACACCTAAGAACATGTAGTTTTCAAACTTGAACCAAAAAATTTCTGTGTAAATTTTCAATTCTATGATCTTTCTACGGGTAAAAGTACATGAGTTACAAAACATCAATTTTTGTGTACATGGAGAAAATCTTCCAACTTACCAACTTGGTTAGTGATGTATAATACCAATTCTGAGTCTTTTATAATATGTTTCTTTTTGGTCTATGATATGACTTTTTATCGAACACACTATATATATAGTAGTTTTGTACTCATTATTATGGTTAATAACTTCATGATACATAATATCATTATTTGAACCATCATTCCTTTTGGAAGCACACTTTGTATATTGGTTAATTCTTCTCAAGAAAGTCCAACCTCAACATATAAATACTTTTGACTATTTCTTTTGTAATTTATGCAGACTGTGAAGTCCAATATATATATTGGACAAGTGATGCGGATTATTTTATAGGCACCATATGATGTTTAGCTTTCAAAGGGGATGCTCTAAATCAATATGCCATGGCAGATAGTCTAGTGACGATACTTATGGTATGTTAACACATATTCCTTATGCTTCTTTTAACGATATTAAGATGTGCATGAAACCATAAAAAAGGAAATAAACATATAAACTCTACCTTTAACTAGGTAAATCCAAGGCATTCAAAAGAAGAAAACTACAATGGAGAAAGACACTACATTCCGGCGGCTGCGAACCTATTCCTAGGAAAATGTCAGTATTTATGCCCCAGATTCGAGATGGAAAACTTGACACAAGATTAGATGTTTTACAATTTGATATGCTTGATGTGGAACAAATGTATATAACAAAACCATGGATAAGAAAACCCGGTGAATTAACCCTAATAAAACAATATATTTGATTCATTATGCATTAGGCTCAAACTTGATTTTGACACGAGTGAAACCATTGCCATCAGCTACTTCCTTTGCAAGAGGAGGAACCTGATCATGGCCCCGATGGTTAGCCTCATCTTTAACATTGACTTGACCAAACGTTGCTGCAAAGCTATTTCCTGTAACTTCATAAGAAACGGGAACTAGAGTGAGTTCATCATTTACCTTTTGCAAGCGGAGATTTCTACGTTGGATTCTAGCATTGAGTTCGTTGCTTCTCTGAGCTTTGGTTTCATACTTGTAATGACTAGAAACCACATGACTTGCAAAAAATTGTGAGGTGAGGAACACTTGCAAATCACATGACATACATAAAAGTGCAAGCAAGTTTTCCCCACCTCACAGTTCTTTGCAAGTTATGTGGTTTCCAGTCACTACAAGTATAAAACCAAAGCTCAGAGAAGAAAGAGACTCAATGCTAGAATCCAATGCAGAAATCTCCGCTTGCAAAACATTAATGATGAACTCACTCTAGTTCCTTTTTCTTTTAAGGTTGTAGGAAACAGCTTTGTAACAACATTTGGTCAAGTCAATGTTAAAGCTGAGGCTGACCATCATGGCTATGACCAGGTTCCTCTTCCTACAAAAGAAGTGGCTGATTGCAATGGTTTCACTCGTGTCAATATCAAGTTTGAGCCTAATACATAACTGATCAAATGTGTTGTTCTAATTAATTGGGGTCATTTTGTCGGGTTTCCTTACCCACGGTCTCGTTTATGGGTTTTACTCATGTTTATAGAGTTGATTTATATCACATGTCCTTTGGTTATGTTAATGAGTTCTTGTGTAGCCTTTCGTGCTTTTGGGTTTTGAGCACTTAATTATCAATCTTTTAAATTTTCAGTACTTTCTAGGTGTTTTTATTCCTTCATTAAATTAAACCGAATATTAAGTTGATTTGAATTATAGTTTCATTGACCTTTCGATGTTTATCTTATTAATTAAATGATTCACCCATAATAATTCAAAAGTGACTTGTGTTTGTCATTTTTCAAGAGAATCTTCCTTGACTTGGAGCATTTCTTATTTTTTTCATTTTACAACAAATAAAGTACATATAATTCAACAATATAAATTAAGATTTTTCTAAAGGATTAACAAAAAATGAAAACCTAATAGCTTGAGGCATCTCATGGTAAATTTGAAGTACTTTAATCATTGTTGATGGCATTGTTTGCAAATCGGTCTACACGTCCATTGTCATCGGTATGGATAATGCTAAAATTTAATAGTCCAATATATTGTCATAGATCTATGCTGGAATTCTAGTCACTAAATGAGACTCTGAGCTTTGTTATCCGTGTTTATTAAACATAAAGATTACTCTTATAGAATCCCCTTCAACAATAACCTTTTCTTAATCCTAAGGACTAAGGATATCATATACCAGTGAGAAATCCCCGTAAAATAATGAAAATAATTTAAGTAGAGGATTAAAAAGTTGTGAAATTATTAATTTAATAGCCTTATTTCGGAGACAACTAATAGATTTTTCTGCAAGCTAAGGACTGATGCTCACCGGCAAGTATACCGATCACACAAGTAATATAATGATAAGAAAAGTTCGTCTCCACAGGGATTGAGATCTAATATCAATTAAAAATTTTCTTAAAGAATGGAAGAATTCAAATAGGGTTTGTGACAAATATTGTCAATTTGATTGAAATCTGAAAATAAAAGACTTATTTTTGTATTTTTGTTTTGAGAAATAAAACAAGAACAAAGGTTGATTTTTGTAAAACATGAAAGAAACATTGCAGCCGGGGTTCATTCACCAAATGATCCCCGCTTTTTACTCTAGATTGATTTACAATAATCATCTATATAATCACTCAGATAAATTATCATCTAAAAAAGATTTAATAGTTAACCCTCAATTTCTTGCAGGGTTAACCCTTTAATCCCATGAGAAACCCCAATTCCTTGCAATGTTTCTCATGGATCAAGCAATGGACGCGATAATTTAAGCATCTGCAATCAGATAAACGTCTATTCCTAGCACGCATACAGATCATTATCTTACCCCCCCTTTCAAGATCAAAATCCCAATATTCCTATCTAGGGTTTTGATCCTCAGAATATCTCCAACTATCAGATTGATCAATTCTAACAAAGGAAATATAAAATACGCTCAAGGTAAAGATAAAGATAATTATATAAACGAAAAAATATAAATCAATCTTTCGTATGAAGGGTTCACATATGGATCGTGAACCTACTACAATAAAGAGATCTAGCCAATCAACATCATGATTACTGATTTAAAATTCAACATAAACTAAAATGAAAGGGAAAGAAAATACAAAGAAGATGAAGAACGAAGAACGCGAAGAACTCCACAGCTGCCTCATCTCTTCTCCCAGTCCAGATCTGATTATCCCTAATTCTGTAAAAGGGACTATTTATAATATATTTCTTTCTTTCCAAAAATGCCCTTCCGAAAACACAGTACATTCATCCCGCGAATCGGCGCCAGTTGGCGCCGGTGTGGCGCTAGTCAGCGCGGTGCTACTGCCTGATTGCAAAAGCCGGTACTGAAAGTTCGTAAAACGGCGCCAGTAGGCGCCACTCCAATTTCTTCATTCAAAAGTGGCTCTACTTGGCTCCATTTTGGCGCCAAGTAGCACCAAACTACTGAACCAATTTTCATTTTTTATACTTTGGCGCTGGTTGGCGCCATAGCAGCGCCAGTTGGCGCCACCTTCAAAGTACCGCTGGGAATCCGAAAACTGGAGCGGGTTTGCGCCGTGTGGTACCAGTTCGCGCCTTGCTTCTGGAACTTGTATTTATTGGCATCTGTGTGGAATTGTGTTAACAGGCTTCTTATAATTTTCACTTCTTTTTCCTGTAAAAAACACAACCAATAGGTGAGAAATATTATTGAAAAGAAAGAATCAATATAATTGGCAAATATATATTTAAGTTGCTTTTTTATGACACAATTTTTATCAATTTTAACACAGAAAATCACACTTGTCAGAGGAACATCAAGGACCTTTATAGAGCTCATAAAGCCAAAGAAAATATAATAGCGTAAAGAAAGAAACTGTTAATAGCAAAACAAACTTCATAAATGGCTTATGTCATGTTGAATAAGGTAGCGTTTGATACACAAAGAGGAACAACACAAGAGAATAGTACAACACAATGTTTTGTTTTGTTTATTGTTCGTTAGTTGAAGGACAACACAAATAATTTTGTGCTGAATATTATTTGATATGCAATTGGACATATTAATGCAAATTTTACTATAATACACATTCGAGAAGTATATAAAACATGAGAAAAGTGTTTATCCTTTTAAATGACACAACTTATATCCTTTCACTCTCACAAAGAGGTGGGACCCACATCTTTATTTTTTTGTCAACTCTCTCTCCTCCTTTATCTATCTCTTTCTCTCTCTTAAAATGACACAACTTTACATCTTTTAATAGCTTGAGTTTTTAGGTTGAATTGCTTCTTTACATGCTATCAGAGCCTCAGTGTTACGGGTTCAATCTTCATCGCTCCCACTTTCTCTTGTGCATTATCCACCTTTCATACCCAGTTGGCTCTCGTGTAATATAAATCATTGATGTGTCTTTACTTAATAACTTAAGTTTTTGAGTTGAATTGATTCTTTACAATACCCTTTATGAAATAATTTGTTTATTTTGAATTAAAAAATACATATAATAATATTTTAATATTATTTAGTTATTTTCACACTTTAATTTTGTTTATAATTATTATTAATGTTAATATTCTAAATTAATTTTTATATTTATCAAGTGATTATCAATAAAAAATATATTTTGGGTGGTGGTATAATATATTTTGATAAAGGTCGATGGTTTATTATTCGGCGAGGTAAATAAATTTTACAAATATAACATTAATAATTAGGTGTTTTCATTTGTTATGTTATTTAACAAATTCAAATTTTAAATAAGTATTTTCATATGTAAATTATTTCAATAAAATAACAAGTCATGATTAAATTAAATATTTGTATAATACCAATATAAATTTAAATTTTTTTCACTTAGTATTTCCATGAAAGGGAGTTTTATGAGACTAATATATATATATATATATATATATATATATATATATATATATATATATATATTGTGTGTGTATTATTAAACTTGCTCTAAATTATTTTTCATCCATGCCTTTAGTTTCTCTCTTTAAACTCCGATCATCTTTTGACAATGGCAATTGGGCATTGAAGTAATGTAACAGAGAGTAATTTTGGTTTTGTATGTTCTATGCAGATAAAAAGTAGTTCATGGTTTGGTAGGGGACAAATATTTTCAATTTTGACCGATACTTCACCCTTAGTTTTGTCCTGTCCCTTGATCATCTTTAATATCAAATGTTGGACAAAGAATTTTGGCTTGTCTAGAACTTTATTTTTAAGCAAGTCAAACAGGCCCAAAGTATTAATACTACGGGACATTTGGTAGAGGAGAATTTTTTTATCCGAAAATTATAATTTTCTGGAATATGGTGGGAAATTGACTTTTCCGAAAATATTACCAACATGCTGCTTTATAGGCCAAAATTTTCCAGAGTATTGGGTCAATTTTCTTGAATTAATGTTTGGTTGATTGTAAAATATTGCTGGGAATATGTACCGAAATTATAATTACACCCTCGATTTTGAATAATCAGCCTCTTTTTATCTCTCAACATTTATTTCCCCCCAGCTCTCTCTCTCTATCCGATATTCAACCTTTTCTTTTCTGGTTATCTCCATAATGGGAAGTGTGAAATCGACAAGCTAAATAGTGGTTTAGGGTAAAGTCGAATTGGGTTTTGCAATTCTTGCAAGTTTTAAGGTTGATGCTAGTTTTGTGACTGAAACTTGAGCAACACTGAATAGGTGGAATTGAAGCAAGCATGTGAAGGTGATGTTGGTCTTTGTTGAATGTATCCGTTGAGGTTGCACAACAAAAGGGATTTTGTTCTCATGAAAAAGAGGATGGTGTGGAAAAGAAAGAGCCATGAGCTATGAGAACACATATAAGAATTGCGTTGCTACATGCTTTCACAAGGGAATACTCAGGTTATTTTTGTCACAATTTTCGTGGTTCATTTTCCATCTTCTCGAGAAAGTCAGAATATGAAGGTGGTATTTTGATTTAAGATTTACACACAAAACAAAATTTCGGGAAAATTACTTTCCCGAATATTTTTTTTTTAAATATGCTACCAAATATGATCTTCTTGGAAACCTATCATCACTTTCTCGGGCACCTGAAAATAATCATCCTACCAAATAGCCCTGATTAGGTAGAAAGCTAGTAAATGGCATTGGTAGAGCATAGGGAATCGGGAGTAGCACGATTGTTTGTTACGTTGCATTGAAACCGACATGGAACATAAGACACAATACAACACGATATTTTAATATATTAATTCTAAAAAATGTTAAATTTCGATATGTTAGGACAAGTTTTGATATTAAATAATATTTTTGAATTTATGTAGTATATATTACATTTAATATTCAATAATTTAACAAAAAATGAAGCTAAACTTATAATACTAATTAATTTTACAAACAAACATAAGATATCACAAATATTTATATTAAACTCAATAAAATGGTAATCTTAATCTAACGAATCTAATAGTTAAAACTAAAAACGCAATGCAACACAATCTTTGAATCTTCTTTTGAGTCTTTGCAACCCGTATTGGAGTGTTGAGAAATATCGGACACAACACATCGGTTTGGAAAGGGTTTTCGGAAGTGTCGGTGGATCATATATTCTTTGAAGAGAGTGAACTTGAATTTAATGTTGGGGTAATGGGATGAAATGAACAATCTTCAATTGCATCCATTTGTTTTTCGTAGTTCATTCAACAATTTGGAAAAGGAACTGTACTATGAATGAAGAAAAACAAACTTGTATTTAATTTTCTTTTTATTAATGTTAACGAACAATAATATTTTTATTTTTAAATTTTGTCAATTAAAGTTTTAATCTATATTAAATTAAACTAAAAATAAAACTTTTATTTTATTTTTATTTGTTTTTTTTTTTGGGCTTAGCCAATCATGTGTACCAAAAATAATATTAAATTAAAATTTATTTTTAAATAACTTTAAAAATAATTAATAAATTTATTTACACAAAATTTTCTTACATATTTTTTATGAAGAATGAACTTTCTTCCAATAATCCACTCATCTACATATTTTTATAATCCACTCATCTACATATTTTTTAAATATCACTAACCAGACCCTTCTTTTGGGACCAGATCTCTTCTTGATCTAAATAGCATTACTATTCATTGACTTTAACTTTTTAAGCTTTTCAATTAACATTCATGAAATGATTTCATTGAGATCAATCAGTCATAATATGTATAAATTAGATGAATATATATTTATTAGTTTTACTTTTTTAGTTTTTCAAATCCTTCTTATAAAAGAATTAAATTATTATTCATTAATCAGATTAGTATCGAACAGCATTCCTATTTATTAGCTTTACTTTTTCAGTTATATGTCACGAAATTGCATATTAGTTATTACAGTTATATGCAAAGCTTGTGGACATACGAGGTTTACAATTTTTGGTATTATTTGAAATTAAAAAATCATTAAAAAATTGACAATATGTAATTCAGCTTGAATTTTGGTTTTGTATGTAGTCCGCTGACTTTTCAAAATTGGACATTAAAATAGGTTTTTTGAATTTGACTAAATATATGTTAGGAAGTAGCTAGGAATACACATACATTAATTCAGTTTTTGGTAAGTAACGTCTCTGCTATCAATTGACAATATGTAACTAATCTTGAATTTTGGATTTTTATATAATTAATCCGCTGATTTTTCAAAATTGGACATTAAAATCAGTTTTTTGAATTTGACTAAATTTATGTTAGGAAATAGGAATACACATACACATTTACTAAATTTTGGTAACTCTCACACGTTCTCTGCTATCAATTGACCGTTAATTGTTTTAAACCTTTTTTTTTCGGTAATCGTGTTTTAAACTTCTTTATTCATCACTAATATCTCGTAATAGTTCAAAAAATTTGACGTGTCATATTCTATATTTTCTGACACTTCGACATTGTTTGACACTTCAACACGTGTTATAGATATTGAAAAAAGAATTAGAAGATTGCGTTGTGTTACATCTTTAATTCCAACTATTACATTCATTGAATTATGATTACCATTTTATTGAGTTTAATATAAATATTTGATATATTTTAAATTTCTTTGCAAAACTGAAAAATATTATAAGGTTAGCTTCGTTTTTTATTAAATTATTAAATATTAAATATAATATATACTATATAAATTAAAATGTTATGTAATGTCAAAATGTGTCCTAATATGTCAAAATCTAATATTTTTAAAAATTAATATGTCTGAGTTTCATGTCATATCATGTCCCGTATTGATATCGAAGTAACATGTAATGTTATAAATGACTCTGAATTAAAGGGACAATTAATTCTAATTGAATATTGGGGACATGTTTCGCACGATATAACATTAGGTATTTATTGACTTTTCATAAAAGAACAATAAATTATATTTTTTTAAGGTATTTGAAATCCTCTACAAAAGCCAGATCAGCCTTAACTCAATCTCACATTACCTTTCACACCATGAACAAGATGGTTTACATTATTTTTCTCTTCACCCTTCTCTAATCCATTGTCCATGCTTCTGTCAATGATTTTTGTGTGGCAGATCTAAAGCGTCCAAAAATCAATTCAGGGTATCCATGCAAGTCACCTAATGAAGTAACAGTCAATGACTTTGTGTTCTCTGGCCTCGTAGCTAAAGACACCACAAATTCTACTTTTGGAGCTGCAACAACAACAGCATTTGTTGATAATTTTCCAGGTATAAATGGGCTTGGCATATCTGCAGCACGATTAGACCTAGCTGAAGGTGGATCATTCCCAATGCACACGCATCCTGGTGGCACTGAACTAATAATAATGTTGGAAGGTGAAATGATTGCTAGTTTTATTACATCAAATGCAGTTTATTCCAAGACACTGAAACCGGGTGATGCGTTTGTTATTCCACAAGGACAAATGCATTTTGTAGTGAATTCAGGTGTGGGAAAAGCAACTTCTATTGTCGCTTTCAGCAGTGAAAATCCAGGTGCGCAAATACTTGATCATCTATTATTTGGCAACACCATATCTTCTGACATCGTGTCACAAACTACTTTACTTGATGTTGCACAAGTTAAGAAGCTAAAGGCTCGTTTTGGTGGCAGTGGCTAGGATTCTTTGTGTATATATCCACTCTTACAATTTTTATTCTAATAATTAATAATCGTTTGTCATAAATTTGTTTGTGTATGTACTCTTCTTTATTCCGGTAATTGGCTTTCTTTTTTATGGTAAGCTGCCGGTAATTGGCTTTACATTGGCCACTAAGCTCATTTTATAATAGGTCTCAAAATCTTATAATTTAACATGTTGAGTTAACGCTTGAAAAAATCATCTTTCATTAAAAAAATAATACATATATTATTTTTAAATATTTAATTATATATATATATATATTCGGTACTTAAAAATATACTTATATTAAAATTTAAATAATATAAAAGAAATGAACTTGTATTAAGATATAGATTTACATGGTAAGAGTCATCAAAATTAGCTTACCAAAAAAAAAAGTCATCCAAATTTGAATGCAATAGTTTCAAATGTATAAAAGAAACATTATTTGCTTGATAATTAATAATTAATATTGCACATGGAGATAATAAGGGTGTGCATGACAACCTTTCCGGAATCATTTTTTTTTAATTTATGCTCCCGGGAGCATAAATAGATAGAAATCTCGTTTGGTAAAATCAGTTTAGTTTTTTATTCCCGAGATGAACCGGTTTAATTTTTGTGCTAGGAAACAGAACAAAAAATAAAAAATATTCTGCTTTTTTGTTCTTTGGCACAAAATGAGAAACACTTATCTTTTTCCATTACTCTCCACCACTACAATCATCACCACCGCCACCACCATCCCAACACGACCACCGCTACCATCGTCGTACCACCACACGTCACCACCATTATCACTACCACCACCACCACCATCATCATAGCCACAGCCATCACCACCACCACCACCATGCCACCACTACTACCAACATTGCCGCCACCACCATTACCACCACCACCATGCCACCACTACTACCGACATTGCCGCCACCACCATTACCACCACCACCGCCACCATGTCATCTCCATCACCATCATCGCAGACACTGTTGTCACAACCACCACTACCATCACCACCACCACCATCGCGGCCGCCACCACTACCATTATCATGCCACCGCCACCGCCATGTCATCATCATCACTATCGTCGCAGCCACTGTTGTCCCCACCACCACCACTACCGCCGCCGCAGTCACTATGCCACCATTACCACTATTGTCGCTGTCACCACTACCATTATCACGTCATTGCCATTGCCACCACCACTACACCATCGACATCGCCACAACCACCATGTCGTCACCATCACCACCACCACCATGTTGTCACCATCGTCACCACTATCACCAACATCGATGCAGCCACTGCCACCATCACCACCATTATCACTACCATAACCGCCACAATCACCACCACCATCACCGCAGCTACTACCATCATCACCACAACACCACTACCACCGCCGCCGTTGTCACCATTACCACCGCCGCCACCTTGCCATCACCATTATTGCCACCACCACCACAACGCCACTACTACAACCACCACCATCGCTGCCGCCACCACCACCACCACAACACCATATGAAAAGGAAACTGATGATCCAAAAAAAATTATGCTTAATAGGAATGATTTTTTATTCAATTATTTGTTGTGTTATCAAACACAATTCTCATTCTTAGGATAAAACTAAAACATGTTGTCAAACATGTTTTTTTTTTCTCAGAAATTATTCCAAGGCACAGAAATAAAAAAGAATTTTTTTCTTTTCAGAAACAGTGCAAGGAAAAGAATAGTTGCCATGCACACCTTAAGTCATGTGGAAATGGATCTTTCATATCTAATTTTAATATGATCATATGATGAATTTCAACCATTCAATTAGAGAATAATTGTCATAATTTCATTGACAAATTATAAAACGAAAGAGAGAAATATTCAAAGTAAATGCAGACTGTTGATCATTAATTGCTGACTGTTGATAGGTAGAATCCATTCCAGATTTTTTTTAATATTTATCTTTTTCTTTTAAACAAAATAACAAATAATAAACTCTTGACATTTATTTTTAACATAGGTAGAATAACCTATCCCCTAATTAGGGATAGGTTATTCTACCTATCATTTTTTTTACTTACCTTTATCTATCACTCTCCAATACCGTTAGATCATAATCTAAAGAGGAGATAGAAAGATAAATGTTAATTAAGATTTTAATATAATGATTTTGTAGAGTGGTAGGCAAATCTAGGTAGAAAAAATGATAGGTAGAATAACCTATCTCATATGGAAAACATGGTGAGGATGTTGAAGAGTTGTTAAAATTATTGGCTCATTAGTTAAGCTTTGCCGCACTAAAAGGAGGGAGAGGGAGATATAATCAGTGCTTAGAGCCAGTGGTGCACCAGAGAAATTTGTTTATGTCCGCATATTTAGTGGTGAAGATAAATTATTATTTTTTTGAAAAGAAAGTTTAAATCAACGCTTGAACCCGCTCATAATCTAATTACTTCCATAACAAGCTGCAGGCAATAGTTTGACCAATTATTTTCCCCTAAATCTTACCAATCCTCCAAAATAAATATGAGAATATACTCCAGTACATCAATACATCATCATTCTATTTTATAGTAGTGAATAAAAAAGTCAACACTATCTGTACAGAAGGCAAGCAAAATCATAGTGAAAGCCTCGTCTCTAGATATTAACTTATTTGAGAATGTCAGACCTACAATCAATCATCTCTTTTATAAGAATGAAAAAGGAATCAAAGGATGAAGAGAGCATGAGAATGGGTATGTGACGGGGGAGGAAGAATAAGTTCTCTCTAATCAATTTGCGTTGCTACGTTATTTTAATAATCTCCGTACGTTGTTGCTATGTTGTTAACTAATATAAGAATAAATATCTTTTTTGGTCCCTAACAAAAAATTTGGTCCCCACTTTAGTAGTTTATAAAAAAAAATAGTCATCTGGTTCCTATGAAATTCAAAGTTGACCCATTTTAATCTTTTTGAGGTATTAATGTAGGTCTTTTTTGAGTTTGTGAGGGACCACGATTTTAACTAAATTGATCCACTTTAAATCTTATAGGGACCTCGAGACTATTTTTTTTTGTAGGGACTAAAATGGGGACCATGTTTTTTCTTAGAAACTTAAAAGGATATTTACTCCTAATATATATATTGAACCAAGAGACAAATAAAGAACTAAGACAAAAAAAAAAAAAACTGAATTGAAAATTTGTATGACCCCACTTGCGGGGTTTGGGGTCTGATCCATGGTGTTGAGATTGCTTGGAACGCAGGCTTTAAACAGGTTTAAGTGGAGAGTGACTCTAGTTGCGATCAAATTTATCCTATCTGGTTGTAGTGCCCAACACCCTCTTGCTTCACTTATTTCCAGAATTATGAGATGCTTATCAAGCCCTTGGTCGACCAATTTATCTCATACCTTTAGAGAAGGCAACATGGAGGCGGACTGGCTCTCAAATTTAAGTCATGATCATGAAGATTGGAACTTATGTATCTTAGAGCAACCCCCAAGGGATGCATGTCTCTCTTTCTTAGGGACGAAGCGGGGCTCGGTAGCCTCAGAATTTGTAGTTAGTTGCTTTTCTTTCCCTTATCTCCAATAATAATAATAAATCATATCATGGAAAACATTAATCATTAATATATGTAATATATGGTTTTTTTAATTCTCATTTAACATGAGAATTGAAATCTTCCTACACATTCTTCGATTTTCGTGCTGATGTGGGTCCTACACATAATTTTTTTTAACATATGAGTCTCACATGTCTTTTACCTCTACAACATGAGAATTATAAAACCCTTAATATATACCCGTGTCGGCATCATTATGAATTGGAGGCTTAAGTACGACTTCCTATTAATATTAATTGTATATTAAAAAGTAGCGTGTGAAATATGCCAAATACGGTTATCAAGTGCTATAATCTATTTTTTTTTAGTACAAATATAATCTATTTTTTGTGTTTCATTCTAAAGGAAAAAAGATAAACTTTCACCATTATTTCTGACTTAAAATCAAGGGAAGAATGTTTCTCCTGTAAAAAAAATAAAAACTATCTTATGCAATTCTAAAGAGATGTTATTTTGGGGGTTAAAATAAATAGGAATAGGTTATTTTACCTACCATTTTTTCTGCATATTTTTGTCTATCTTTTTCTCTTTTATTGAGATTCTAATCTAACAGTGTTGGAGGGTGGTAGATAAAGTTAGACAGAAAAAAAATAGTAGGTAGAATAATCTATTTCAAATAAAAATAAAAAGCATTTTAAAAATCTTACTTTCCTATTATAATATATATTTTTCTATAATACCCTTTGTTTTCTATTTTAAACTCTGAAGCAACGTCAATCCCTAAAACTAATTAGTCTCAACAAATGTTGCGGACAGTGAGAGGACAAAATTAGAATAACGAGAACTTCTAATAAGATATTCATGATCAATGAGATTGTGACAAGTAAACTCAGATGAGTTTCCATGTTCACATTCAGCTAATCTGATATTTAAAGAAAAAAAGAAGAAAAAAAAAAAAACGTGTCAAGAAATGAAGATACAGGTGACGAAGGCGGAGAATAATTTTCAAATCTGGGGTTACTCATTTATTCTACGAGGTTTTTATATTCATCCGTGCAAGTACGCCATTATTAATCTATCAATTTTCATTTTATCCTTTATCATAACACAACAAACTTTCTTACGCACATAATATTTTGTGGAGCTCACACATTTTAAAACAAAAAAAAATATGGCACGCAAAATAAATTTCTATAAAATTACATAATCACTTTTCCTATAACATAATAAACATAAAACCCTTAATTTATTTAACATAATATATTTAGAATTTATTTAAAATGAAAAATGTGAAGACGATTCCAACAACATCAAAAAAATCCACTGAAAAATGATTGAAAATGGGGGCTGTTTATTTTATATCTATATAAATTATATTCTTAATTATAATTATAAATGGCACTTTTATTTAATGACCCACATAATTAATAAATTAAAGTCTTAAATTTATTATTTTTATATCTATATAAATTGATATTTTTCACAAAAATATAATTTTGAAAAATCTCACTGCCCAAGGAAAAATAATCTGTTTGATCATGGAGGATAAGTGATGTCCAATCCAATAATTGATATATTTCTATTGGAACTATGTGACCTATTTCATGTATTTATAGAAGAGATATCTTAGAGACTAACAGATCACTGTGTACAGTAATTTAGTAACGTAGCCAAAACATGGGGTCTGTAGACTTTATCTCTTATTTATAGAGTTTACCTAGGGATAGTGGATTTTTGGGGGTCTATATAGGGTGTAAATAGATTAGGCCGGTCCACAGGAGCCTACGGCCTAACCTATGTTAGGCCAGACTTAGCCTATTACAAATAATCAAATAGAAAAGGCCTAGCCTTTTAAAAAAAATTATTTAGAAAATAAGTCATAGGCTTTTTTGTACTTGTCGGGCCTATAAGCCTACAGACCGACCTATATCATGTTATTTATATTAAATAAAATAAATAAAATTATTATTTTAATAATTTTGAATAATAAAATAATATTATTTTAGTTATTTTTTAATTATTGAATTTTTAATAGGTTTAAACAGGCTAATAAACATAGGCCAAGTTTTTTTTTTTAAAGGGCATGGCAGATTTGTAATCTGGGCCTATACAGGCTAAAGGCCAGGCCAATCCAAAGGGTTTTTCACAGGCTTGACGTATTTAAGTTAAAGCCTAATCTAGCCCAGTCTATTTACACCCCTAAGTGTATCGCTTGATTCATTCCTATTGCACTATGATTACTATAATTAAAAAATTTTCCTTAATTTCTATATTAGCTATTTGTTTTTCTTGAACCTTCTAGAATGTGGCTTTTATGTTAGCTCCATAACAAAATCATTGCAAATTTGGGTATAAATTCATGAGTTGGCTAGTAGTATTTGGCTGCCCTTCTGCCTTCTTGGGCCATGGGTTCCGCCTCATCCAGTTCGTAAAATAATGGATCAGGTCAGATTTAAATTATTTATATAAACCTGATTCATTTAGGTCAAAAGTTTATCCGACCCAGCTTATTTACACTCTTAACTATATCCCTATGTATTTAGTTATTTATAAAAATAAAAATACCAAGCTGAAAACGTTGCTATCTGACTTAGATTTGTTTCTAGCTTAGTCTTTCATCCTCACTTTTTTAGCTTAGTTTCTTGAAGTCTAGGATTTTTTGTTCTGAGTTCACCCGTGTTGCTTGTCTTATCTTTGGCAAAATTGAGACTTTTGTTTACATGAAGTTGCATAGTTGGAATTACCATGAGCCACTAAAAAACTTAAAGCAGTTTTCTTACTTATTATAGTCGCCAATTCTCATGCAAGATGCAACATTACATCCTCAATATTTAAATTAGTAGAGTTAAAAATTTAATCTATGACACTAACGATTTAAACACTGATTTATCCCTTCAAGGATTTATTTCTAAATTTGAAATAAAATTTATCATATGATAGATGAATTGGTGCTATTTGATTGATTGATATGATCCCATGACCAAAGCGCCAACAAAGATTGCAAACAATATGATCTATCATATATGTAATCACATTAAAATTATACGATATGTATTTTATTTTTATTTTTTAATTACGAGCAAAGCATGTCTTAAATTAGCTACATATATCAAAGGTAAAGAAATCTATGAAAAAGATTAGTGCACATACCAGATTATTCAAACCATTCATACTTAGGACAACTTCGTAAAGGAATTGAAAACCAATCAAGTGGATCCACATCAAAACAATATGAACCCAATTTTTTTATAATAAATATCAACTGTAAGCGTAACTTTGATCCTGAGCACACAATAGGTACCAAAAAAAAGAAAAAATCAATATTATATATACAAAAGGAGATAAACAAATCTACCAATGCAAAAGTATGTTTTTCAATCCTGTTTCCTGAATAAGGCAATCGTATAAACTAAATGGCACTGTAGTAGTATGAAAAAAATGAACATCTCATTCCAACGATCCTCCCTTTTTGTCAAAACTCAACTACAAAGCTGAGTACATAATTGCTGGATTTGGGAACTGGTTGGATCTTGCTCGTAGTATGTACTGGATTTACCATTGCTTGAGCATGTTATGTTTAGCTGGTTGCCAAGCTGGTTTGACTGCACTCATAATGTTTCAACAACATTAATATCCACACCAAAACAAGAAGAAAAAGAACACCCAACCACAAAAAGAATTAATATCAGGGGTTAAGAACAAAAAAAGACACTTAAATGGTTAACACCAAGTACAAGGGATCTTTGATTATATAAAGTAATGTGCAATGAAAAAGTTGGTTTAGTTGATGGTAACGAATAAATCATAAAGTAATGTAGAAACATTACACTTGAAAAAATTGCAAAAAGATAACTTTAGTTGTAACATTTTTATTTGTAGGATGTACTGAATCTTTGGTGCAGCAGTGGCACCAAAGATTTATTCAT
The DNA here is from genome assembly GCA_032173675.1 of Gastrolobium villosum. Taxonomy (NCBI): domain Eukaryota; kingdom Viridiplantae; phylum Streptophyta; class Magnoliopsida; order Fabales; family Fabaceae; genus Gastrolobium; species Gastrolobium villosum. The sequence continues at coordinate 17,448 of JAVKPL010009600.1, forward strand.
GGTAACACCTATATGTTTTTTATTTTTGAAGATCACCAAGTTGTTTAGAGAGTTTAGCAAAGAAAAGAAAGCAGTTTAAAGATTGCATTAGACTCTTTGACAAGTGTTATAAATGTTAAATCAGGGAGTGAAAAAATATTTATTTATTAATATCCTTCAAACACGGCAAACTATAATAATACATGAAAAAGGGGGTTAAAGATGTGTTACAGTTTCATAAAATTGAGTGAAAAATAAGTCATTTCATGGGATCTGATAAATTTTATTCAGATGAAGAGGCTTTCAGGTAAAATGCTTACCGAACAATATGCTGTCCCAGTATGGCAGCTCCATTTTGATGTTGGAACACAAGACAGATAATGGCACCAGGAGCAGTGATCATTTGCATCAACACCACGGAGAAGTGCAACCAGCCCAACAGAAAGCCTGTCGCATTAGACAATTTAACATTGAACTACAGATAAATGATTATAAATAAATAAAAATAAAATAAAATAAAAACAAAGAATGAATATAAATAAGATTATGGACCAGGCAGTATCTGCAATGCAATCATGCACAAAATTGAATTTCATATATACATGCATATTTACATTAATAAAGAGTATATCTATTTCTTTATCAACCTTAGGTTGTTTCAATTTGTGGAAGAAACAGAAAATTATTGTTTCAAGAGATCCTAGCTATCTCAGTGTCCGGTAAGTCCACAACAAACTTAAACTAGGTTTAGAAGATCTTCTCAGTAGTAATAAACAATTATAGTAACTAGACTTGCTGTTGCATGATTGTCAGAGGCACCAAAACAAAAAACACATATAAGCAGATAACTACACCAACAACACCTAAGCATTTCTTTCCTGGTCGATTTGATGACCGACATTTAATAGTATTCAGATCTGTCATGATTTTCACAACTACTTCAGTTGGAAAATCCTCATATATCTAAATTATTTGAGCAAATAAGCAATCAAGTTTCTCTTGCAACCAACAACTAGAAGAGCATGCCTCCAGTTTGTAGAGTTCCACCAACACATCCTATAATATGCTATAATCTGCTTGTAAATTTTAGAACTAGGTCAAAGCTTCTTTATAATTCATTACTTAAGATTTGCTCTCATTATATTGGGTGACATTTTTGAAGTTTCCCTCTTCTATATCACTTCTGCTTATGTAAGCGGGAACATCAGGCTTTCTTACGTAGTACAAAGCTGAAAAAATTGTTACTTATAGGGGGGTCCTAATATGCCATTCAGGCAAGTAAAACACTTCCCTAGATCTTTCCGGTAGCTTTACAAGATATAGATATAACAATTTATCAATTTATGCTCCCTACTAGGATATGTTCTGCAGAACTCTTATATAGTGGTGTAGCCTATAAAGAACCAATTCAATCCAAAAGCTTAAGCTGTTGGGTGAGGCTACATTAATGATTTTATATATCTCAACACGCCCCCACACACGAGAGTCCATTGGGCTTGAAGGGTGGACAATGCACAGGCCCACCTACCTGAGCGAACAAAGAAATTCCACTTGAAAGAAAGTGGGGGGCGGCGAGATCGAACCCGGGACACGAGGCTTTGATACTATGTAAATAACCAATTCAACCCAAAAACTTAATTGGTTCTTTACATGGTATCAGAGCCTCGGTGTACTAGGTTCGATCCTCACCGCCCTCCACTTTCTTTCTAGTGGAATTTCTTTCTTCGCACAGGTAGGTGGGCCTGTGCATTGTCCACCCTTCAAGCCCAGTGGGCTCTTGTGTGAGGGGGCGTGTTGAGATATATAAAACCATTAATGTAGTCTCACCCAATAGCTTAAGCTTTTGGGTTGAATTGGTTCTTCACATAGCCAAAAACATATGATTTAGTATTTGCAGCTGTAAGTGTAAATTTCCAATAACTCATTTGTTAGTGCCACTTGTAATCACAAGTTTGACTGTTTGAGCTCTCTCCAGCCAGGTGAGACTCAAGTGGAAATAACAGTTAGTCTTTTAAAACAACATCATATAACTACTATCATTTTCTTAAAATATCTTTCTTTTCATACCACTCTTCTTGTTTTTATCATTTCATTTCTGATATGAAGCATATGAATATTTATCTTACTAATAGTCTAAAAAAACAATAATTTAAAAAAAAGAAAAGAAAAGTGTAAAACTGCTATTAAGTGATTAGGATAATGAAACTGAGTTATAATATCCAATAAATGTAACAGAAGACATTGATAGGTTACATATGATTTTAGATTCTGCCTAAAACAAATAACTTGGTTTTTAATGCTACAAGTATTTTTCTTTAGTATAGTAGAAACTGAATCTAAAACCTCTAAAAACTTGAGGCAAACCAAAACTGAATCTACCCCAACTACTTGAGTAAAGCCCAGGTCTCATATGTTAGCAGGGCTAATAATGCTCAAGTCTCCCCTTAAATATATACTTTAGCTAGAGCAACTTCATCTAAGAAAAAGTGACACTTCAGATGTTTACCCAACAATTAAAATGATGAGGGAGAAGACCCATAAGATGTACTGATATTTCTTGAATTTAGGCTTAGGTCGTGCTAGAGAATATTCTATACGAGCATATCGTTGGTTAACCCATCCAAACTGGGGACGTATCAGAAACACAAATCCGAGAAGAAATCCTGTAAGAAAGCCTCCAATATGAGCAAAATTGTCCACATGTGGGAGAATCCCCACTGCTAGATTAATAACAATGATGACCACAAGGGTGAAGAGTGCTGCTAGCTACACATGAAAAGAAAATCTTGATTGTCAGTAGTTTGCTTTTAAAAGCATTAAGTTTCTTTCTGAGATATTCACAGTACAAAGTTTGAAATTTAATAAGCACCTTATTATCATATATAGACCAGTTAGTAATGAGTTCGGAAAGCATGCCTCCCAGCAAGCCAAAAAGTGCACCAGAAGCACCAACAGAAATGTTTGTCTGAATGAAAAGAGCAGAAAGCAAACTCCCCCCAAATCCAGATATGACAAATAGCAGTCCAATAAGCACTGTAGCACTAATATGCGAGAATTAGTAAAGAATTTAGAGCTAAATCAGGCAAACTATATAACATCTTTGGTGTCAATTTGATTTATTTACCAGATAATAAACAGTGCAGCTCACATTATTCCTCAAATCATACCTTTTAATGTTAATATTTAAAAGTTCTAGAGGCTACCATGTGTTAACCTTTCACCAACTATCAATTACAAGAAGTCTTATAGTCTACCCTTCAGCTGTGATTGTTGATAATTTTTCACAATAAAGAACAAACTTCTAACTGTCTAGTTAGTTTTATCTATCTACTTTGCTATTCAAAACCATATTAGGTGTACAAAACTTTGAGTAATACAGAATAACAGAAAAACCATAAAGACTACATTTCTGTCACCGGTATGTGTTATTTAGTAACAACCATCTTAAAGTCTAAAGTTGCTCCATGGCTTAACTATTAGAGAACCTGATAACTGCAAGGTACATAGCAAAGACCAAGTCTAAATTTTGAATTTTTCAAACATACCAAACCCAAATTCTTGCTCAAGCCGAATTCCAATGACTAGAACACCCAACATATTTGCCAATATATGGAAAACCCCAGCATGTAGCCACATACAAGTGATGAGGCGCCAACCCTGGTGCCTGTGAACCACTCTGTCTACATCAAGACCCCCCATCTTCTGTAGCCTGACCAATAAACAAACACCACTTGTTTAATAACATTAACAATCAAATCATGATTTACATTTTTTTCTGAGTTAATTAAAACAATTCAAGGGGTAAGCCTCAAGTAGTTCTAAAACTGTTCCTTTAGAACCATAAAGTCACGGGTTTGAATTCAGGAAACATCCATAAATTGCACTCCTAGATATCATACAATTACAAAAGGGCAAATCCTGGTATATAAGGCTCGCTGATCTTTATACGCAGTCTTACCCTTATATTTTACATTTTTACACTTATCAAAGAGATTGTTTCTCCAACCCAATTACAATACCATACAATTATAAACATAATAAAAGAAAATTAAAAGGAAATAGGACAAAAACTCACGTCCATGATGAAGGTCCCAAGAGGGGATTTTCTTTGAAAGGCTGAAAAGAGAAACGACCCAAGAACGTGGCAATGCAAGAGATCGAGTTTTTGGGGCAGTTGTTGACATACATGGTGATGACGAACACAATGATATTGGCAACAACAAAGAATGGGATCAACCAAGGAAACCATTTCTTGTAATGCTTTGCATCCAAATTTTCAACTGTGGTTATTACAGGTGGTGCACCAGGTGGGTCTAACACTGGGAGAACAACGTTGTTGCTTTTCCTAGAGTTGACCCTTTGGTGGGTCTCTGATTGAGGTTGCTCTCTAGACATGGAGAATCAACACTAGAGAGCAATTATATGGTGAAAGAGAAACTATATGTTCTTGAACTGTGTGTTTTTTAAGGTGAATTTGATCAAAACTATAGGGATTACAAAGTGGGGTTGGAATGCATCAATGGAGATTGGTGAACAGAGAAGGGTAGATGAAGTCAGAGGAAGATGATGGAGTCAAAGATTGAGGTTTTAGCTCACCGGTTTTGCTTGCACCTTTGGGACACTACTTGTTTATTATATTTTTCTTCAATTGCTCATTTTACTAATAATTATTCATTGTTTGTACTAAAATAATATTAAATAGAATTTACACTCATTAATCTATGATCGTTGGAATGATTAAGAGTTTAGTTTTATTTTTAAGCAACTTTTTTTTTTCGAATATTATAAGAGATAGATTATATTTGTCAGTTTATTATCAATTAGATTAAAATCCAATTTTTAAGCCACGTTTTCTTTCAATATTATTTTATAAGGGAGGTTCTTTTTACATCATCTGAAATGTTAATGGATGAAAATGATACGGGACACGTTACACGTACGTATAATTAATGATTAATTCTAAAAAATATTAGATTTCAACACGTTAGGACACGTTTTAATATTAAATAATATTTTTAATTTATGTAGTATATATTATATTTAATATTCAATAATTTCACAAAAAATAATCTAAAGTTATAATATTCATAAATTTTGTAAAGAAACATAAGATATCTCAAATATTTATATTAAACTCAATAAAATCGTAATCGTAATCCAACGAATCTAATAGTTGGAACTAAAAACTCAACGCAACGTAACTTTTTAATATTTTTTTGAATTTCTATAATGCGTGCTAGAGTGTCAGGAAGTGTCGGAGTATCCGAGAGTGTCGGGAAGTGTCGGACACGACACGTCAAAGTTTTTGAAGTGTCCGTACTTCATAGCTTACAACACATCTCAACTGTTAGTGGATGAAAATTATCAGTTTGTATTTGTAGTATAATTAATGATTAATTAACATTAATTAATTTGTATGACTTATTAAATTATAACCGTTGGATACACGAAAATCATAAAAATCATACAGTAAAATGATCCCGATCCTATTTTATGATTGTTAATTTAATTATAATACAATAATAAAGAATATAATTATAAAAAGTGGTAAGGGAGATTAAGTTATAAATATAAATGTTTGCATATTATAATAAAAAAATAAAAGAGTTTAATTAAGAAAAATATATTTTTATTTTTGCTGTAGAAAATTTCCTTTTATCACGCTCATGCTTTTTTCGGTTTTCTGTCTGATATTAGATTCAATTGTGGTCCACTCTTACGATTTTACTGATTTCTTACATAATTAAAAAACCTTGGATATTATAATTAATTACTTTAAGGAATTATTTTAATGATATTTTGATCATCTTTTTGTTCTTTTTCTTTAACTAAAGGATTTACTACGATGACATTAACCTTTATTGATATAAAATAATATAGCTAAATAAAAGTTTAAAATAATTTAATTTTAAAATTAAAGCCTCTGTAGTTTTTTAGTACATATATACGAAACGATAGTCTTTATTATTCCCGAACTCTAAACAACAAAACAATTGGTGAATTTTTTTTGAAAATACATTACATTTAATACAAATGTAAATAGATATTTAATTTTAATCTGAAGAATATTTGATACCATCACTTAATCATTGTAACCTCATTAAAAAAAAGTATTACTTTTGAATTATAAATATTGTGATAGTCAAACTTCTTATAATAACATGACATTGCATAATTGAGTGATAATATAAAAATATTAACATTTTTCAATTTGTGAATAATTTATCCATCAATTTATAACCAAACCACCCATTGATTTATTCAGACTTGACCCACTCTTTTGGGTTTTGACCTTTCCGGTTAGCAAGGATTATATCTAGTAATGGTTGCAACCTTTTATTTTGTTGATTCTTGGTATTATTGTATGGCTTACTATTATAATGTGTGAATTGCGTGTGTTCGCGGTTATTCTAAGGGTGGCAATCGAGTTGGTATCGTATCAACATTTAAAATTTACGGGTGAAATTGTTTAATTCAAACACGACATAAATTTTTTTATTGGTAAAAAATTCAAACCTCGACACGATTCATAGTGGATCATGAAAAACATGGATAGACAAAAATTAAAAAATTAATTTAAAAAAAAACAATAATACCTTAATTAAATACACGAATTGATCCATGAACTATGATCCACATAGGGTTGTATCAAAATCACCAAAATTTTAACTCTTTTCTTTATTTTAGACCAAAGAGTTCTGAGTTGATACATGGGTCAGCCTTTGACACTACACAATAACAATTGAGAAAAGTTCAAAAATTCTCATGTCATTTTTGATAATTCTAAAAGGAAAAAATGTTTCTGGAGTTAATGCAGATAAGTTATCTGCATTTATTCCCTGAAATACCTAGATTATAATATAAAGACTATTATAACCCTGAAATAAATTAAAATTATAAAATCACCATGATTTCCGTCCCAAAATGACGTCGTATTAAGCTTACTGCAGATAACTTATCTGCAATAACTGCAGAAAAATCGAACCCATTCTAAAACCACTAGATCATATATGATTATAAAATACCTAGATACTAAAAGAACCAAAAGTGATAGTGTGTGTACTTTGTTAGGCGATCGCATAACCGGAGGAAGGGAAAACTTGATGCTAGGGTCTTCTTCTCTATCGCATATTGTTTTTGGCAATATGTGCAATGGGAGCACAAAGACAGATAGAGCCAAATCTTTTGTTTTATAGGCTAGAGAGAAGATCTAGGCAAAAATCCCCCAATCAGAAAGTTTGGCTCCACCTATCATGAAAGTCAGAGTCACACTAAAACTTACATTTGTTGAGATATATAGTCCCACATTGGTTGTATGTGCAACTAATGTGACCTTTACAATGCCCTGGGCACTCCCACCCTTTAAGCTAGCTTTTGGGGAGATGTATCCCAAGGTTCTTTACATGGTATCAGAGCTCACACTGAGCTCTGGTACTCTGCTTTGGAGACTTTTCGTTCTTCAAACAATTCTCTTCATCGTTTTTACCTTTTCTCTCTACAAATCTGTGATTTGATTCCTTTTTCCGATTATTTCCATGGAAAACCTTGTTGCAATTCCAGATCCACAAATAAATCCTTCTCATCCTTTGTTCCTACATCCAAGTGAGAGTCCTACTTTGATTTTGGTTTCACCGCCTCTGAATGGTGATAACTATCACTCTTGGGCTCGAGGAATGAAAGGAGCATTGATCTCTAAAAATAAACTAGGTTTCATTGATGGAAGTATTCCTGCACCGAATCAAAATGAACCTGTGTTTGCAGCATGGCAACGATGTGACACAATGGTGATGGCATGGATTCAAATATCTATATCTGAATCCATAGTGAAATCGATCATATGGATAGAGTATGCTCGTGATGCTTGGCTAGATTTGCAAGAACGATTCTCTCAAGGAGATGTATTTCGAATTTCTGACTTGCTGGAAGAAGCTTTCCATCTGAATCAAGGAGACAGATATGTAACTGATTACTACACACATCTCAAAACGGTATGGGATGAATTAGATAATCTCAAACCTCTTCCTAATTGTGTCTGTGCAGTTCCATGTGTATGTGGAGCAATCACAAGGATAAGGGAATATCGTGAACAAGAACAGGTTATACGATTTTTAAGAGGATTGAATGAGCAATTTGCTTCTGTAAGATCTCAAATCATGTTGATGAATCCACTACCTAACATCAATAGATCCTTTTCACTTGTTTCTCAACAAGAAAGACAGTTCAAATTGGACAGTCATGTTACTGATACAAATCAGTCATCTGTTTTCCATGTAACAAATACACCACCAAGCTATCGAAGAGGAAATCCTGGTTCTGGAGGAAGGTTTATTGGTAGAGGACGAGGTAAAAGGCCTGGTGGAAGATCTCAAACCAACCGCATATGCACTCACTGTGGCAGAAACAACCATACAGTTGAAACATGTTATCAATTGTATGGTTTCCCACCAGGTTATCGTAGAAACAATAGAACTCCTAATGCAAATGTTGCCAGCACAGATCCACAGAACTTTCAATCAGAAGTTCCAGTCTCTTCCAACAAGTCAGAACCTTATGTGCACATGACCAGAAATGAGTACTAACAACTAATGGAGCTTCTCCACAAGTCTCCTTCCACTGGCCTTGGTGATGCACCTAGAACAGCTCATGTAAGCAATGTGGCTCAAATATCCAGCATGAACACAACAGAAAGGAAACAACTATCAGGTAGCCCAAATACTCAATGGATTGTGGACACAGGTGCAACAGATCACATTGCACATTCCATTTCTGATTTTTCCTCAATTCATATTATCACTCCACTACAAGTGATTCTCCCAAGTGGCTCTCACATTTATGCTTACTATTCAGGCACCATATGTTTAACACCTACCTTGATTCTTCATGATGTCCTTTATATTCCACAATTCCATGTCAACTTGATTTCTGTGTCAAAGTTTGTCACCACCATTCACTGTTCACTTACTTTTGATTCTGAATTGTGCTTCATCAAACAGATACCATCACAGAGGACGATTGGTACAGCAGAAAGGAGAAATGGCTTATACATGATAATCAATAAAGACTCTCAACATGCAAATAAAAGTTGTGGAGCTATAACAAGTAATGTAGATGAATCGGTCCTATGGCATAGAAGACTGGGACACCTCTCAAAGGATGTACTCCACAAAATGTCTCTGTATTTTCCCTTTATTCCTTCCACACAAGTAACTCCATGTGATATATGTCATTTAGCAAAGCAACAAAAACTTCCTTTTTGTTCTAGTGAGACTAAAACCAGTAAAGTGTTTGATTTGGTACATACAGACATTTGGGGCCCTTTTTCCACTACATCAATAAATGGCCATCGTTTCTTTCTTACTGTGGTTGATGATTACTCACGTTTTACATGGATCTTTCTTATGAAACGTAAGAGTGAGACTAGGCAGCATATTCATGATTTTGTAGCTTTTGTTGAAACCCAATTCAACACTTCCATTAAGTCAATCAGAAGTGACAATGGAATTGAATTTGCTATGACTGATTTTTACAAGAAAAAGGGAATACTCCACCAAACTAATTGTGTTGAAACTCCACAACAGAATGGTTTAGTAGAGCGTAAACACCAACATTTATTAAATGTAGCTCGTGCCTTTTTGTTTCAGTCTAACCTGCCACTCTCATTGTGGAGTTATGCTATTCTTCATGCTGCCCATATTATCAATCTTTTATGTTCACCTCTTCTGGCCAATCAAACACCATACCAGAGACTACATGGAATACCTCCATTGCTGATACACCTACGGGTTTTTGGATGTTTATGCTATGCTTCAACCTTGTTAGCTCATCGTGCCAAGTTCACCCCTCGAGCTCGCAAAGCTGTGTTCTTGGGTTTCAAAGAAGGAACAAAAGGGTATATCCTATATGATCTAAGCTCTAGAGAAATTTCCATCTCAAGGAATGTAGTGTTTTATGAGACACATTTCACATATCAACCGATTCCTACCACACATATATCACCATCCAAGTTATCTGATCCAGGCCCTCAATATGATCCTTTTTATGACACCTTTAATTCCCATACACAACCACCCAACCCCCCCTCACTCACCATATCTTATACCAGATGTCAACATTTCTCCCATTCCCACATAGACTCCTATCCCACCATCCATACCACCTACCACAAATAACTTCCCACATTTCCTACCCCCTTCTGATTCCAACACCTCACCTAGCATCCATGACACGCATCCTGATTCAAACCTTGCAACTGCCACCTCACATCCACCAGCATTAGAACATGCCACCTCACCCATCATTCTTGACACCAACATCACAGATGGAACTCTTTGCCGCTCCTCACGGGTTCGAGTGCCTCCCAATTATCTTGTTGATTATCATGTTGGGCTCTCCACAGCTTCCAAGAGTCTTCATTGTGACTCCACATTTCCCACCAGGTATCCCCTATCCAATTTTATTTCATATGAAACTTGTACTCCTTCTTATCATCATTTTTGTTTGACATCTTCATCCCACATTGAGCCACACATATATACACAAGCTGCCAAATTCCCACAGTGACAACAAGCAATGGAGAAAGAAATACATGCTTTGATACTAAACAATACTTGGGTGATGGTTCCACTCCCTGCTGGAAAACAAACCATTGGATCCAGGTGGGTCTATAAGATAAAATATCAGTTTGATGGTTCCATTGAAAGGTACAAAGCCAGATTAGTTGCCAAAGGCTTTACACAGCAAGAGGGAGTTGATTATTTTGATACATTCTCCCCAGTTGCTAAGCTCACTTCTGTACGCACATTGCTCACCATTGCCTCTGCCAAAGGTTGGTTTCTCGAACAATTAGATGTAGACAATGCTTTTCTACACGGAGACCTCAATGAAGAGGTTTACATGGATCCTCCTCCTGGCATCTCCTCTTCTGGCAATCTTGTTTGCAAGCTTCAAAAGTCGCTTTATGGGCTTAAACAAGCCATTCGCCAATGGCATACCAAATTGTCTTTTACTCTTCTGTCCTTGGGATACATTCAAGCTCAAGCTGACCATTCAATGTTCTCACTCAGAACTGATATTTCTTTCACAGTGCTTCTGATTTATGTTGATGATGTTGTTTTGTCTGGTGATTGCATGGCTGAAATTCAACGGGTTAAAGACTATCTTCATACACATTTTCGCATCAAAGACCTTGGCAAGCTACGCTATTTTCTTGGCTTAGAAATTCCACGTTCCAAGTTTGGTATACTTCGTAACCAAATAAAATATGCGTTGTAGTTATTGACAGATGCTGGTCTCTTAGCTGCCAAGCCTGTATCCACTCCCATAGTACCAGCTTCCTCTACCAATCAGGTGCAGAGTCTTGCTTTATCAGATCCTTCAGTCTACCGTCGATTAATTGGAAGACTATTATACTTAACCACAACCAGGCCAGACATTGCATTTGTTGTCCATCACTTAAGTCAATTTGTTGCTTATCCTTCTACTCATCATCTTACCGCTACTCACCGGGTCTTACGGTACTTAAAGACTGCCCCAGCCAATGGGTTGTTTTATCCTTCGCATGGTTCATTATCAGTAAGAGCATTTGCTGATTCCGATTGGGCGTCTTGTCCTCTTACCCGTAAGTCTGTTACCGGGTTTTGTGTTTTCATAGGAGACTCTTTAGTGTCTTGGCGTTCGAAGAAGCAGACAACCGTCTCTCATTCATCTTCCGAAGCAGAGTACCGCGCTTTGGCTAGTCTCTCTTGTGAATTACAATGGTTTCAATACCTTTTCCAAGACCTTGGATTATCATGGAACACAGCTTCCGTCTATTGTGACAATCGATCTGCCATGTATCTTGCTCACAATGCCACGTTCCATGAGCGTTCAAAACATATTGACATTGATTGTCATGTTACTCGCGACAAGATACGTTCTGGCCTTCTTAGACTTCTCCATGTTTCTTCAGCTCATCAAATTGCAGATGTTTTTACTAAGTCTCTTCATTCATCTTTGTTTCTTTCGAATGTCTCCAAGCTGGGACTGGTGAATATCCTTAGTCCAGCTTGCGGGGGGATCTTACCAGAGTCATCAAACTCAGGCACAAATCAGAAGACAATCGATCCAGGCCCAAAGCATCAAATGCAAAACAGCTTCAAAGTTTCACATACTATCTTGCCACGTGGGACCAATCATAATAGATAAAAACTGAATTGTTTTCAGTCAGTTTTTAAGTTTGTTAAGAGTTTGTTAGTTTGTTAGAGTTTGTTAACTAGCGCTGAATAATTCTTGCTTACTCTTGTAATTATAAATAGTCATCTGTATAGTTCTTTCTTTTTCAGTTAATGAGAATGAGGTATTTTTCCATTTCTACAACATTGTTGCCCAACTATGTCCAATCCAATTAGATGCCATCAACCCAAAATCACAACTGGATCACAATGAGCTTAATTAAATAATTAACCGAATTCGAATATTATTAACCACAATATTTTGAAATACTAATACATAATTAATTAATAAAGCTCAAATAACATATAAATTCTGACAATGTACTCTTTTATCATGTATCCCCCCATATATAGGGGTAAATATTTTTACAGCCACTTTAGATAAGCTTCTCTATAGCTACCCAAAAATTACGTCGTTTTGATTAATGAAGGGTGTTTCCGTAATTTGAGGTGAATTAATAAAAGGTGTCTCCGTAATTTTGTTTATTTTTTTATCATATGCATTTTACTGAAACAACCTTCATTAATTCAACTAAAATTACATAAACACCCTTAATTAATTAAAACGACGTAGTTTTTGGGATAACTGTAGATAGCCTTATCTAAAGTGGCTGTAGAAATATTTTTTTCACACACATATTTATATATATATATACATATATATATATATACACATATATATATATGAGGAGGGATATTCTTACTACTAAAATCTTCTACTACCAACTCACTACCTATCTAATCACCATTGGATTAACATTTTCTCTTTTTACAAAAACTTTTAGCATTCTCTCTTTGATTCAATGATAATTAGATGGGTAGTAAGTTAATAGTAAAAAAAATTGGTCGTAAGAATATCATTCCTCTATATATATATATATATATATATATAATATATATATATTATCACTTAAGTACCTTATGATTTTTTCACCAAAAAAAAAAAGTACCTTATGACTTTTTTTCATCTAAGTCTACTTTAAACACAATTAGTAATTGAAGTAACCTGCATATTTTATCCCTATTTTACTGTGTATAAAAGTTGTTAACCTAACAAAAAGATCTTGAACACCAACAATAAATTTCCTTTTATTGATTTAGTGATTTTAGTCAAAGTTTGAATGATAGATCACTGCTTTTGATATAGCTAAAACAAGGATAAAATGGGTAAGTCAGTTCGATTACTAAGACTTGGATGAAAATAATCACACCGGAGGAAAATGATAAGAAAACAACTTGGCGTGGGGTTGGGGGTAAGTGATAAAAGAGTGAAATACAGGTTTTTTTTTTTTTTTTTTTACTTTTCTCGTTTTAATTTGTGTTTCCTCAAAGCCGTTTGAATCCATGGAAGACACGACATGTGTTTTAACGTGTCGTTTGCGAGTCATTACACATTTTATCTCACCTAATTTATAGGAAGGTACTAATTACTAAAAGATATTTTCATCCAAATGTGTAATTATATGACATCAAAATCTAAACTTAAGTTTAAACATATAATCTATGAAGCACCACACTTCAAAAACCCTGACGTGTCATGTCCGACACTTCCCGACACTCTCGGACACTCCGTCACTCCAACACACGTTATAAAAATTCAAAAAATGGTTTAAAGGTTACATTGCGTTGAGTTTTTAGTTCCAACTATTAGATTCGTTGGATTACGATTACTATTTTATTGAGTGTAATATAAATATTCAGGATATCTTATGTTTTTTTGCAAAACTTATTAATATTATAAGTTTAGATTTATTTTTTTACTAAATTATTGAATATTAAATATAATTTATATTACATAAATTAAAATATTATTAAATATCAAAACGTGTCTTAACGTGTCGAAATCTAACATTTTTTAGAATTAACGTGTCGGAGTGTCGTGTCGTATCGTGTCACGTGTCCCGTGTCAGTATCGGTGCTACATAGCATATAATTAAAGCCATCATTAGGCATCAAATTATAGAAATCATTGTGGTTTTTGACGCACACACATATATATATATATATATATATATATATATATATAATATGATGAGATTTCATTATTATTTTTTATTAATTTGTACAATAATATAGGTTTTGTGGTTAGATATGAACACGGGATAAACTTTTTCCATATTAAAAAAGGGAAATCATTTTCCATAGAAATTCGTGTTTTTTTTAAACAAGTGGTGGAATCAATCACTTATTGTTTCTATAGCATAAGAGATGTTATCTCATGTAAAATGAGAAAAGAGAAACCCTTAAAAAAATTAAAAGAAAGAAAGAAAAGAAAAAGAACATGATATCTCATGGTTGTACACACACTTCGCATAACACACTCTCCAAGATTTCGAAGGAGAAAGAAGAAGACAAACCAAATAAATACAAAAAAAAAAAAAAATTGAAGAAAATTGATAGAGAAGGAAGTTCAAGTGAATGAGGAGAAAATGTTCTTTCCCTGTTTAGACATGTCAAAGTTAAGAGAAAGGGAAGGAAAGAAAATAAAAGAAAGAGAATGAATAAGGAATAAATAATGGTAATATTGGATTAATGCACATATTATTTATAGCCTGCTAGGGTTTGTAAATTTCTTTTTTGTGTTTGTGTCATCCAAAAAACAAATACATAAGACTTGTTAAAAAAATAGATAAGATCGTATATGGATAAAAGATACTCGACGATTACAATCAGCCATTGTAGCTGACCTTCTGAAGCTACAAATGAACATAAAAGATTCATTCCTCATTTGAAGAATGGCCAAGGAGCAGTAATAGGATTAAGCTATTATGGACGAGCCAAGAGATGCTTTCCATGCCTCTGGCATTGGTCACATTTCTTAACGTGCTCATTGGCATCATTATTCATGGAAGGCCAAAAGTACGCGACTCTTAGTGCCTTCTGAGTTAGTGCTTTACTTCCAACGTGCTGCCTGTTTATTCCCTCATGGGTCTCGGATAGAACATATTGTGCCCTATCTGAGTTCAAACACTTTAATAGAGGTGAGTAACTCTTTTTTTATCGAGTTGTCCTTCTACCATTGTGTATAAAGCTGCTTCTCGGATTAACTTTCTAGCCTCCTCTTTTCCTGATGATAAAACTCCTCTTTCCAAGGATGCCATTATGGGGGTTCGCCAGTCTTATATTACCGTGATTGACATAATACACGTCGGCTCTGGGATGTTTTGTTCTATCACAGTCCTGTGATTTCCACTACCCATTGTACTTGCTAGCTTAGACAATATATCAATTCTGCTATTTTCATTTCTGGGTATATGGCTTATATCCACTTTTTCAAACTCTGCCATCAATTGCTTGGTTACTTTCAGGTATTTGGTCATCAGAGTTCCTCTTGCTTGGTAACTATCTTCAATTTGGGAAGTGACTATTGAGAATCACTGGACACTTGAAGTTTTTGCACTCCGAGCTTCTTTGCTTGTTGTAACCCGGCTATAAAAGCTTCATATTCTGCCTGATTTTTTGATGTTTTAAAATTCAGTTGAAGTGAGTATTCTACTAATGTATCGTCAGGGCTTACACTGATTATCCCGGCTCCACTTCCCTTTGCATTGGAGGAGCCATCAACGTATACTCTCCGAATGTCTTAACTTGGTGAATTTTCATCTTGGATTGAAGTGAGCTCCCTAACAAAGTCGGCCAGAGCCTGATTTAATAACATTTTGACTTCCAAAAATGAAATCAAACCCTAATAGTTCAATTGCCCAATTCATCATCCATCCTGCCAGATCTAGTTTATGAAGAACCTGCTGAATTGATAAATTCGCCCTGACGACCACCTTATGCCCCCGGAGAATATTAGGATTTTATGCTCATTATAATGCAAACAATATACAAAAAGAAGAAGGTCGATGAAGAATGTATGTGGTAACCTTATTAGTTCAATTTCAAATTGAAGACGTGAGCAGATACATGTTTATTGTCAACTCTATAAAACTCCGGTAAAAAATAAATAATGAAGCACATTATTAATCACGAAGGAGGAATACCAAAACTTGAAAAATACAGACGACATACACAATCGATAATAATGAAGGAGAAATACCAAAAATCTAATAAAATATATAAGATTCAAAAAAGAACATATGTTGGCTTTGAGAAAAGGTTAGAGTAGATTGTGAGACATTGTAATAGAGAAATCTCAAGAAATTCTAGGGGTTAGGATGAGATTGTGAGAAAGACATTCTGTTTATATTTCTCACTAAAAAGTTCACGAAATCCGCACCAAGTGAAAATCCATTAAAGTTGTCAGATTTTTGAATACCATAAGATTGTTATTCCTTTGTTTAAAATACTGATTGAATACCGATTTGGACGAAATTTAAAATAATCTTTTAAAATCCTAATCGGATACTTTTTTTCAATCTTCTAAATTCTAATTGAACACCAATAATTTTTTTTTTCAAAAATAATACATTAAAATAATAAAATCCTCTGAAATCCAATCCAATACACTTAGGGGTGAAACTGGGCCGGCCCGGCCTACAGGAGCCTATGGCTCGGCCTACGTCAGACCAGACCCGACCTAGTATATTTCGTAAAATAGGACGAGTTTGGGCCCTGAAAAAGCTTGTTTAATAAAAAGGTCGTAGGCCCACTTTCACAAGGCCTAACCGATAAGCTTACAGACCGGCCTATATTGTACTATTTATTTTAAAAAAAAATAAAATAGAATAAGCATGGCTTGAAGAAAAAGCAAAAGATATAAATTTAATCAATTGCAATTATTTATAACTTAATTATATTCGATTATATTTTTATAGAAATATGACTTTATGTCTTATGTAGGAGGAACCAAAATCTTAGCATGTTAGATTGTGTATATGAATATATTAAAAGATTTTCAGGAGAGGTTATACTTACTACAAGCATCATGATGTGTTTGTTGGATTCATGTAGTTATTTTAATTTATATATTATGGATTTGTTGTTAGATATGATAAAATATATGCTATTTAGTTTGAACATTTTGTTTTTGAAAGTGACTTAAATGCAAATTGTATGAGTTTTGTTATGATTCATGATTCTGTTTGGACGTTGAGATTATGATTTTTGGTTTAGCATCAGAATTTGAGTATTTTATAAAGTTGATTCATGGTTCTGTTTGGAGTTAAAAATTAATAGGCCAACAAGCTAGGACAGTCATTTGTTCTTTTATAAACGAGCAAGTCAAGCTAATAGTTAGACTCATATCAAGTTTGGGCCAGGCCAAATTAAATTTTTTTGGCATAGGCTTGGACTTTTCGGGGCAAAGCTTGACCCGACCGGCGCACCTTCACCCTTACACTCCCCTTAATTTTTGCAAAAAAAATAAAAGAAATTTTAAAAAATATTTTATAAAACTAAAATTTATTTATCTTTTATTTATTTTTTTAAAAAACTGGCCCCCAAAAAAGTCTCGAACACTGCGGATTGTGTTTCTGCCTTCTACTTACTAGTTTTGTGGTCAGTACTTGCAATCCAGGAACAAAGAAGCCACTGTTGTCACCGATAAACATGTCAGCGTCAAGGCTTTAGTAGCACCCGCGGCGGAACCCAACGGCGATTAATTAATTAATTTTTAATTTTTTGGGTATTGTTTGAGGGTTCAGCCATAGAGGGAACTGGAGAGAAAGAGAAATGCATGGGCTATTGGTGTTTGGGAATATGGGTTTTATTGTCAACAGCTTCCGGCGACGTGTTTGGGTGCACCGTGGATATGCTTCTTCTCATGGCCTCGCCCTCGACCCTTCATTTTCTGTCCATCCAAACACTCCCCTATTCTCAAGGGATCTCGAGTCACCTGTCTATCCAGGTGGTTAAAAATAATCTGTTTACTTGTTTTGTTTGGAAATTTTTATTTTGTCTTCTCTATGATACTTGTTATAGATAACTTGAATGATCCTTTTACAATTTTTTTTATAAACTTACAAATTACATGTCTGACCAGTAACCTTTTACGAGAAAGGTTATACTTATAATTTTTTTTTTTTACAATCTCTTACAATCATATTTTATCACCATTGATTTTATCATTTATTATGAATTAATAATTAATTAATGAGTTTAATTTGAGAGAATGATAAACGTTGATTGATGGAAATCAACTGTGATAAGTTATGGTTGTAAGAGTTTATAAAAAAAAAAATTATAACTATAACCTTCCTCGTGTTTTATTAAAAAATATATTATCTATCAGACATAGTATAATTTATAAGAGTTTATAAATAAAAAATTTATAAATATAACATTCATCTATACAGATACAAGTTAAATTTTTTAGCTATGGTTACATAACCAACTTACACTTATACATGACATGTTATATGTTGATGCTAAATTACACATTAGAGGATATATTCTTTCTTTTAGCGTATTTTAAGATTGGAGCATAGTGTTAAATGTTAATTTCCCCCTACTTGTTTTTAGTTTTTAGAAGATTTTGATAAAGTTGTTGTCATCTTATGTTGAGTATTATTAATTTTCATTTAATGGAATTTGAACTCTAATTAGGTATAGTACTAGTAGATTTGTTGTGTTTAGCGAGGTTATTTGACTTTTTTCTGAATTCAGCAGAATTACAATATGGTTTTGAATTGGAGTTTCTCCTTTAGATGCCAAATAACTCTTCTCCAGATGCTTCATTTATCCGATTGTGGATGAATTAATAATAATAGTTCAAAAGTATTCATGTAAGCTTTGCATGGTTATTTTAAGGTATTCATGTTTCTGTAGCAGGATACAACCTTATTTAAGTTAGTATATTTACAGGAACTGCAACTAAATGCAGAGAAATGATCCTGCAACCAAAACCAGAACTGCTTACTCCAACTGCCTATTATGTTCATAATATGCTTGAACTTAACTATGAACTGAAGCAACTAGTGAAACAGGGCCAACTTTGTGATGCTAGGGATATGTTTGATAAAATGGCTCACAGAGATGTGGTTTCATGGACCACATTAATAGCGGGTTACGTCAAGGCCTCGAACTTGAATGAAGCATTGATCTTGTTCTCAGATTTTTGGGTCCAGCCAGGACTTCAGAAGGATCAATTCATTATTAGTGTTGCACTCAAGGCTTGTGCACTTGGCATGAATGTATCTTTTGGAGAATTATTGCATGGATTTTCAGTGAAATCTAGTTTGATAAACTCAGTATATGTCAGCAGTGCCTTAGTAGACATGTACATGAAAGTAGGCAAAATAGAACAAGGTTGCAGAGTCTTTGAAAACATGACAACGAGAAATGTGGTATCTTGGACTTCCGTTATTGCGGGCCTTGTCCATGCTGGTTTCAGTATGGAGGGATTATTGTACTTTTCTGAAATGTGGAGATCAAAAGTGGGCTATGATTCACATACATTTGCTATTGCTTTAAAAGCATCTGCTGATTCATATTCATTACATTATGGGAAAGCTATACACACTCAAACAATAAAACAAGGGTTCAATGAGAGCTCATTTGTGATTAATAATCTTGCTAGCATGTATAATAAATGTGGGAAACCCAACTGCGGCATGCGATTGTTTGAAGAAATGAGGATGCCAGACGTAGTTTCATGGACAACCCTTATTACGACTTATGTACAGATGGGTGAAGAAGAACATGCTGTGGAAGCATTTAAAAGAATGAGAAAATCAGATGTCAGTCCCAATAAATATACTTTTGCAGCCATAATTTCTGCCTGTGCAAATCTTGCTATTACTGAATGGGGGAAACAGATGCACGGCCATGTATTGCGTCTAGGTCTGGTAGATTCCATGTCAGTGGCAAATTCCATTATAACATTTTATTCAAAATGTGGTCTTTTAACTTCAGCTTCAGTAGTATTTCATGGTATGACTAGAAAAGATATTATTTCTTGGAGCACTATAATTGCTGTTTACTCTCAAGGAGGTTATGCAAAAGAAGCTTTCAACTATCTATCATTGATGAGAAGGGAAGGGCCGAAACCAAATGAATTTGCAATTGCTAGCATGCTGAGTGTTTGCGGAAGCATGGCACTTCTTGAGCAAGGGAAGCAGGTGCATGCTCATGTCCTCTGCATTGGCTTGGATCATGAAGCAATGGTTCATAGTGCTCTAATTTGTATGTATTCAAAATGTGGGAGTCTACAAGAAGCTTCAAAAATCTTTGATGCGATAAAAAATAATGACATTATATCATGGACAACCATGATTAATGGGTATGCCGAACATGGTTATAGCCAAGAGGCCATTAGTTTGTTTGAGAAGATTTTCAGTATTGGCTTAATGCCAGACTATGTAACTTTCATTGGGGTTCTGACAGCTTGTAGCCACGCTGGATTGATTGATCTTGGTTTCTACTACTTTATGTTAATGACTAATGAGTATCGGATCAGTCCTTCAAAAGAGCACTATGGTTGTATGATTGATCTTCTATGCAGAGCAGGGCGATTGAGTGAAGCTGAGCATATGATACGAAACATGCCATTCCAGAGTGATGATGTTGTGTGGTCTACCTTACTCAGAGCATGTAGGGTTCATGGGGATGTTGACCGTGGAAGATGGGCAGCAGAACAGATACTTCGCATGGATCCAAATTCTGCTGGAACTCACATCACCCTGGCTAACATATATGCTGCCAAGGGGAGATGGAAGGAAGCTGCACATATAAGGATGCTATTGAAATCAAAGGGAGTAATAAAGGAGCCAGGATGGTCTTGGATTAATGTCAGTGATCAATTAAATGCATTTGTTGCTGGGGATCAGTCTCATCCGCAAAGTGAACATATAACATCCATTCTGGAATTACTAAGTGCAAGTATAGGAGATGCTAGGCTGGAAATAACAGAAGATGTTAACGATTAGCAGAAGGTTTAATTCTACTTCATTATGTCAGTGGTTTGATCATTCTATGAGGACGAGCCTTGGAGCAGTGGTACAGTTGACTCCTTTATTACCAAAAAGTCACTGATTTGAGTGTAGGAAATATCTCTTTGTAAA
>JAVKPL010009601.1:0-39089 GCA_032173675.1 Gastrolobium villosum
ACCCCCCACAAAGACATATCCCAATGCCCCGGCCCTCAAAGCCTTTCTAACCTGCAGCACAGATAGATATGGGGAAGAACTAGTAGTAGAATCATCAGCAGAGAGCACAATTCTTTTTCCACAGCAGTCTATCATAGCACAGTTCTTTGATAACCAATCCATTCCCAAGATAACTTGAAGACTGATCATCGGCAAACAAATAAAATCCAGCACATAATCTCGGCCTTCATATTTAAATTCCACATCCTTGCATAATACTGATGTGTAACACTTCTCTCCAGTAGCAGTCACCACTTTCATTGGAGGAGAAATGTCGTACATTTGCAAGTTTAGCCCAAAGGCCATAAAATCAGACATACAGGAGTGTGTAGCTCCTGAGTTAAACAAAACTTCAATATCCATATTATCAATATAAATTATAGCTTTCACAAGATTTGGAGCCTTTTCTGATTGCTGACGGTCCATGGTGTATATTCTACCAACCGTCTGTGCCTCTATCATTGGTGGAACAACAGAAACAGGAACAGCCGCAGCTTGAACTGCCATAGTCCTCACTTCATTCTGAGGACACTGTCTTGAGTAATGGCCGGGCCTTCCACATTTATAACAGATAATTTCACCGGTAGCACACTGACCTCTATGCTCCCTTCCACATCCTTTACACTTAGGAGGAGGTCCTCTATCAACAAAATTTCTTTGGGTTCCCGGCTTCTTGAATCTATCTGCTGGGTTGTTCACACTCAGCTTCTTATCTTTCATCTTTTTATTCTTCCAATAACCAGAGCCCGTTGCTTTATTGGCAGTAGGTGCTTGGGCCTCAGAAGGCTTCTTGGTACTGGACACACCATATACCTCTTCTACCTTCCGGCACTGATTCACAAACCGGCTGAACTCTCGGATGTCACAGTTTGACATCTTCCGAGACATCTTCTCATTCAGACCCCACTGAAACTTGGAGGTCATCTCAGCTGAAGTGGGCAAAGCTCGCCCATAATTAGCATATTTCACCAATTCATTGAACTTGGCAAAATATTGATCAATAGACATTGACCCTTGCTTCAAATCGTTATACTCATTCTGCTTCCTTTCCCTAGCCTCCCTAGGAAAGTAGTTGTCTAAGAACAGCGTCTCAAACAATCGCCAGGTAATTTTCCGGCCTTCAGCTTCAAGAGGTTGCACAGTATTAGTCCACCAATCCTCCGCTTCCTCTTCCAACATATAAACGGAGTAGACCAACTTCAATGCATCAGGGCATCTCATAACCCTGAAAATCTTCTCCATAGCTTGGAGCCATTTTGCTGCCGCCATAGGGTCATATTCTCCTTTAAAAGAAGGAGGTTTGTGTTTTCTGAACGCCATCAATCTTCTTTCTTGGGCTTCGTGCTCATCAACCTGTTCTGCATGTAGTTGACGCACCTCAGTGTGATGGCTATGACTACCTGAGTGGTGACTTGATTCACCCTCATTATTACCCGCTCCGTCTTCTTCATTGTGAGCAGGTGGAGTAGGCGTGGCAGTGTGAGGAAGAGGAGAGGGTTGACGGTTCTCGGGTCTAGCACCCCTCATCGCCCTCAGCTCATTCATCATTGCGGTCATAGCATTCCGCGTGTCTTCATTTGTCTTAAGCAAGTTTTCGTTAGCTCGACGACTAACTTCCAACTCCCTGTGCACAGCTGCCAGGGTTTCAACCATAGGATCCGGCTGCCCAACCGTTTCCCCACGACCACCTCGGGGCCTAACCAAAGCAGCCAAAACAGGATCTGGCTGAGCATTTGCATTCGATGCTTCAGCGTTATTTCGGTTCCTCGTCATGACACTACACATGTTACACAAAGGAATGAGTTGATCAGGCTCACACTAAGTGATCACAAATGCAATAATCATCAAGAGTACCAAAACAACTACAAAGCATTAAACACCAAGCAAACATAACATCAATCTACAAGTTTCCCTGAGAAACTGCTCTGATACCATAAAATGTAACACCCCGTTCTAGAACCGGTTTGTTAACATTGACTTATGATATTAAGCGCAGTTACAATCACATTGGTGCAATTAAATCCGGTTAAATTTTTCTTTTTAAAGCAAGCCGAATTAAAATTACCCAATCGCGTGACCATAACCATAATACATTGCGGAATAACATACTCAAAGCTTAATACCATACTTTCATTTCATTTATTATGGTCTCCATTTGCCCATTATATTGTAGGATTTTTCATTAGTTACGCGTGGGTTCAAACCGCGCTCAAATCGGAGCACCGTAGCCCAAGTTATGAGATTTCTAAGCGACAGGTGCTGAAGCAGCAGATCCCCCGCGCTGACAGCGCCACAGTGGCGCCCTCAACGCCAGCGCCACTGCCTCATTTTGGCCGTTGGCGCTCCTAGCGCCAGTCTGGCGCCCATAGCGCCAGACAACAGGGCTGTGTACCCAAAACAGGGCAATTTGACCTTCCTGTGGTATTTTAACCATAACTTTAGTTATACTTATCCAAATTACACAATCTTGGTCTCTATGGAAAGCTAAGAAACATATCTACAACTTCCATCAAGACACAAGGGTCCAAATCTATCGTATAGGATACGAAAATTGGACAACAAGACAGGGTACCTTTGTTTTAAATTGGTTTTCCGACCTAAAGGTCTTCTTTCACCTAATTTACATCATATAATCCTTTCAATACATGAATTCTAGTCTCCCTAGATACTCATACACAAGGGAAGCATGCATATCATTTCATCATATATACATGTATCCAATAATTACCACCTTACATCATGATTACAAGTTTCAATTACAAATCATGGGACTTAGCTACAAAACACTATGATCAACTCCTTGGCTCCCATCAACAAAAGAGATACCAAAGGGGATGAGCATAGGCTAAGTCCAACCAATTAAAACATAGCATGCATATGACAATTGTCTTTCATTTACAATCCTATACATAGGAACTACAAATTGGCATGCTTAATCACAATGATGAAACTCTTCATGTATCAACTACTTCAAATATGGCCACTTGCCATCAGAGGCTCCTGCAGCATCCTTCCCTGAAAGGGGGTCCCCAACAACACGGGGTGAGATATACGAATATATCCAGTAAACCAGGGGCCCTTGGAGCATCTCTCCACCCCATAGTTCAATAACAGTGTAATAGCAATGACAATAATAATGCAGCAAATACATATCCATGCAAGTGTACACAACATCTCCAGGAGAAATCCCTCGAGCTCTCGAGCTGTCCTAAGGATACTCAGATGCAAATAGTCCTACTGGCCAGCTAAACTACCAAGTATGATTTACGCATCGTCATGCAACATACCAACATAGGGAAACACCATCCTATGTCACACCAAAGCATGCAAATACGTATAACAAAGCATTACAATATTTCATTGCATTTATATACAACAACACACCATTACCCGTTCAGGGCTTGGTGGAACAATAAAGGGAATTACACCCAAGGTCCGAAGGCTTACCTCAATGCTTCCAACTTAACCTTTGTTCCTCACCAATCTTCACAACACAGTTAACAATCCCAAGGAGCTAACCGAGCTCCATAGCTTGCTCCAATGGTTGGTTACTCACTGTTGGTCCAAATGCCTCAATCCTAAGCATCACATGGACAATATCAACAATCAACCAAACCAAACCATTGATTACCAAAACAAGCCAAACCATAGTCAAATGCATAATTTTGTAATTTTCCAAACAAAATCATATGACTATATAAACTTATTTTCACCGATTAAATGTCATTCCTAGCATTTTTCTCAACATACTCTAGGCCTCAATCTTCCTAGAACATAGCTCATTTACTCACAAAACCATAAACCCTAACACTATTCATCATCTCCCCCAATCATGCATTTCTCATGAAAATAGAGTTCAAGGAGTAGAATCTTACCACCAATGGTTGCACAACTAAGGATTGGTTATCCCTCAAGCTTCCATGGAGGTAGAAACCAACAAATCTCACAATTCCTCCAATGGGTCGCAACTTTGAGAGGAGGAATCTCACAACACACTACTCCCCACCAAAACCCAAGCTAGGATTGTGAAAGAGGGGAAGATTTGGAGTGGTTTAGGCTTTAGAATCACTCAAAACCATCAAGGTTTGATCACCCAAGGGTTTCCCCTTTCTTTTCTCTTCTCCCTCTCCCTTTCTTCCTTCTTCTCTTTTCTTCTTCTCCCTTGCTTCTGCGCACACGGGAATGGGGAGGGAAATTTGGGTTCTTTAAGTGACTTCCCACTTAACACAAGTTAAGTGGGTATTAGTTCATCTATCTATTCAATTCCATAAATTACCAAACTTTACCCAACAGTCTGGAATATTTTTCTAGGAATATTTCTACTTCCATTTTTATATTTCGGGCACTTTTGTCTACACCCATTTATACCCCTTAATTTTCACTGAGTACCCTTTTTACCTCAAAAGTGACCCCAATTAATTTTATAAGGGAATTTACTTATTTTTACTCCCTAATACATGCTCAATTATCTAATCACATGTATTTTGATAATTAATTATTTTGGGCTATTATAAAAATGAAAAAAAAAAGATAGTCTAGAGCATTCGAGAGGCTTCGGTGTCTCCCAAAACTTGTTTTCTAAATCTTTCTGATACCTCTCATACACCCTCTTTTTCTCTCTTAAAGCTAAGCTGTCTAACAAATTTTCTCTGCAAAAGGCAGTCAGACATTCATGTCCAGCCTAGAATTTTAGTCCTCCACGCCCTATAACACCCGGCCACTTGCAGGATCAATGACTGTCCTACAAACCAATACAAAACTTTTCAGCATGTTTTGTCCTCACTCACACATTTCTTGAGAAACTTCCCAAGAGGTCACCCATCCCAGAATTGCTCCAAGTCAAGCACGCTTAACTATGGAGTTCTTAAGTTATGGGCTACCAAAAAGTAGATGCATCTTGTTAGTATAGGTAGTACATATTATTTTCTTTAAGCTATTATCAACTTTACTGAAGGGTCGGCTTGGCTCAGCGGTAAGCTTGCTTGCCGTGGTGTGTCAGGTCGCGGGTTCGAATCAGCCTCTCTGCAAAAAACAGGGGAAAGGCTGCCTATAGTATTCCCTTCCCCAGACACTCACGAAGTGGGTATTTGAACTGGGTCGGCCCTTTATTATCAACTTTACTGTCCCATACTTGTACAATCTCTAGATCCCTCTCGTTCGGGTATTGGTTTACTTCATTCATGTACCCCTCGAGCTGGAAGCTTGCCAGGAGCCACTCCTTATCCGTGCCTCATTTTTTTTGCACCGACGATCACTCTTTACACTCGTCAGTGCTCGGGATGTTACACGCCCCTTCCTACTATACACCCTAATAATGGATGGATTCCTAACCAATACAAGTTTGAGGGGTGTAGCTGTATCATGCAACGGTCCTCCCTACTTATGTGTTGGCTTGAAAATGTTTTGGGGGATATTCGATATTCTGGTTGGCCTGGAGACAGTCTATCAATGGATCCAAAACAAGCTATAAATTCTGAGTTGAAGTTACAAGTCTACATGACTACAATTATATCTGCGAAATAAGGTTCACGGGTTCTATGGAGAGAGCTCGATCAATCAAGCCTCCATTAGCCA
Source organism: Gastrolobium villosum (assembly GCA_032173675.1). Taxonomy (NCBI): domain Eukaryota; kingdom Viridiplantae; phylum Streptophyta; class Magnoliopsida; order Fabales; family Fabaceae; genus Gastrolobium; species Gastrolobium villosum. The sequence goes on from JAVKPL010009601.1 coordinate 5,614, forward strand.
CCAGCAAGTTCACAAAGGACTTCTGTTGAGAATTTTAATTGCACTGGACATGCATCTTGAGTCAGTTACACTAACCCAATGGATAGAAAGCTCAACCACTTGTGTAGTGGAGCTCTCTTCAAAGCATCACCTGAGGTTTATAAAATTTTTTAGTTATGGGGTCCATCCTCTGGGATGGACTCAACCTTGACACTTTTAAGAGCTAAATTTACCAAGAGCTGCTATTGTGTGACTATTTGGTCTTCGATTGAACTTAGCTTTTATGATAAAAGCTAATGCTTAACTTACACTTCATGACCACAGATTCCATGCCAGAAGCTACGAGGACACTTGAAGCTGCAATAAAGTATGCCAAATTTACATCATCCAGCAGTTTCATAAGCTTTTTAAATTTTAATTTCAGTAACATCTTAAACCCCAAACCCTCTAATAATAGTTTCACTGTGAATGCTACATGTGCAGGTATAGATTGCACCGGAAATTGTTCATTGAAAAAGTTATCCAAGCATTGGAGATTTATCAAGAGAAAATACTGTTCTGATCCCAATCTACTAACTGTATAGTAGCCAAGAAAATTTTGTAACACTACTGTATACGTGTATCATTAAAAGTAATGCTTTTATCCATGTTTTGTTTGATTAGATTATATTCATTTTGTCGTGTTTTATTTTTTTATTTTTTATTGATCAAGCTGAATAGAGAGCCTAGAGTAGTGGTAAAACTATTTTTATGCTACTAAAAAGTTATGTATTCGAATTTGAAAAAGTCTCTTAAAATATGCAAGATTGTGTATAAGGATTTCTCTTACCTCATCTCACAGCCTACTACTCTTTGGACCGGTCTGGGTTATCTCTTTCATTTTTACCCTCTTCATATATTGTGATTCGAAGGTTGTAAGCTTGTTTAGGTTGTTGACCGGTTGGCTTTTTAGGTTTATACCAGTTTTAACCTAATTTTACTGGTTATTATGAAAAAGCGTTAGAGCTTCCAACTGAACCGGCCAAGGAGTTAGGTCACCAGTGTTCGAGGTTCGAGCCACAGTGGTGGGCTGGTCCAATCCATATAATTATCTGCAAAAGGAAATTGAAAGATTACATTGTTGCTTGTATATTTGGATGATTTAATTTGGAATTTGCATCTATCATTTTACATGACACAAATTTTTTTCCTATACATACAACTTTTTGTGGGGCTCACATTTAAAAAAAATAAAAAATTAATGCACGCAAAGCGAATCTCTATAACATTACACAATCACTTTTCCTACAACATAACTCTTATAAAACTCATTTAATTTTCATCTACTATTGTTATGAGTTTTGCATTAATAGTGAATAAAGAAAACTTTGTTTAAAGTTAAAATTTAATTATACTGACACACCTTTGCTTGGTCGGAACTATGCATAAACAAATAAAAAGTCAGGTTGATGGAAAATGAGAGTCACTAATATTCCTGTCACATGCACTTTTTTTTTTGGGTGGGTTTTAAAGGAAAAAAACATTTCTAACAATAAAACACATTTTCCTAACAAATTAATTAAGATTAATTTCCCAAAAAAAAAAAAAAAAATCTGCTGAAGGGCAGTGGCCAGTGAGAAAGTCAATTTGTTGAGTGTCGCGTTTTCATTAGTTAAAAATAAGTACATAAAAAAATAAGGGATAATACATTAAAAAAGTTGTACTTTATTTAGTTACTTAAATAATATAAGTACATCATAAATTCACACACTCACATTCTAGTTGGGATATTCTTTGATTGAGAAACTCATCTGTATGAATATGAAGAAGTCCCATAAACAACATACATGAAAATCAAATATCATCATATGGTACAATTTCATCAAATTGAGTTTATATATGAGCAAATGAACCAGAGACTTGGGAATTTCAATTTTGTCTACAAGTCGTCTTTTTGTGCATATCAGCAGATTATGATCTTAGTTGCTCAGGTATGATCTCTGTTGGTGGCTAGGTCGTCTTCACTAACTTAAGAAAGTAGCATCTGCTTTTAAAAGGATAGTCTAAAAGATAAAAGTGTTATACCTAACACGTTAATTTACTGTTGAACTTCAGAAGTCCTCCCATCACATACTACTATCGAGCAATCTATGTAGTCGGTATGCTCTTTCTCCTGCATGATTAGACTTTCAGCAAATTTTGTAAAACTACTAACAATGGGTGACATGCCACGATAAGAAATTATCTACTTTTTTTTTTGTTACAATAATATTAGGAGAATGTTATATTTATAAACTTTTACAAGCTACACTACGTCATGCCATGATAAGAAATTATCTACTTTCTTTTTGTTACAATAATATTAGGATAATGTTATATTTATAAACTTTTTGTTTACAAACTTTTACAAACTACATTACGTCTGACCGGTAATACACTTTATTGAAGAAAATCGGTTTTAGTATAGTTTATAAGTTTGTAAATATAACCTTCAGCGTCCGTCCGTTCTGCTTTAGTGTTCCAACAACTCAAAGCTTATTTTGGGATAGCCACAGCCGCAGGCCATATAGGATTGGAAGTTAGTAGTAAAGAATTGGAAGAAAAGGCATCTTATGCGCTATATGAAAACAATATCAGGGAGGGATTCAGTAGAGACAACATGAAATTCTATACAGTTTCTTGTTATCCAAATTATGTAACTCTGCAGATTCAATGATTGAAGATCTCAGCTGAATTTCTCGCCTGCGAAGGAGAAGGGAAAAAGGGAGTTGATAGGAAGAGAAATTGAGGGAGAGGGAGGGGGGATGAAGTGAATTAGTTAGAAAGAAACAATTTTTTTATAGAAAGAATCAATTTTTTTACTATTCATTTTTCACCAATAATCCCCACAAGAGCAAGTTCCATTTCTGAAATGATGGAACCTTCTAACATCTCTAAGAATGATTTCCCTGTCCATGATCTTTGATATGAATTTAGTGGCAACATGGCAGTCATTGCAAACCCGAAGATTTTTCGCAACTCTAATGGTAGTTCCGGGAGGGGTATTTAGAAGGCCAAAAGCTATTGCCAGTCTCTCACTATGCCCACAGAGCATAGTTTCTTTCTCTTCGTCATCAACATTGTGAAGCACACAGGAAGTATCAGGAACATAGCCCTCCTTTCTCATTCTTTGGGACAGAATTTCAAGATATTCGTGGAGTTCTTTACTTTGTGGGTGTGAACCATCCCCTGCCAAAAATTTATGAACCTCATCACCATGCTCAATCCAACTACAACCAGGTTCTTTTCTTACTCCCATTTCCTTCATTTTCTTCCGAACATCCATTGCCTGGTCCCAGAGTCCAGCTGAAGAGTATATGTTTGACAGTAGAACATAATGGCTAGCCACATTTGGCTCCAAGACAAATAGCTGCTTCGCTGCAATTTCACCAATTTCTAAATTCTGGCGTATCCGACAGGCACCAAGCAAGCTACACCATGCATCTACTTTATTCACATTGGATGGCATTGTATTGATCAGTTTATATGCCTCATCAACCTGACCAGATCGGCCAAGCAAGTCCACAACACAAGCATAATGGTCAGCTGTGGGTTCAATCCCATGGTTAGCTTTCATTGTATGAAATAAATTAAGGCCTTCATCCACCATCCCAGAGTGACTACAAGCAGCAAAAATGGCAATATAGGTCACTTCATTGGGCCTTATTTCCCCTTTGCTGTCTCCTTGTGCCATCATTCTTCTAAAAAGCTTCAAAGCTTCTTCTCCTTTCCCATGCATCCCATAAGCCATGATGAGAGCATTCCAAGTAATAACATTTCTTATAGGCATTTGATCAAAGACTATCCTAGATAAGTTCAAACAACCACATTTTGCATACATGTCAACTAGTGCGCTTCCCACAGCAACATCTGTTGCCAGCATTTGTTTAACAGCATAAGCATGAATCTCTTTCCCTTTACCTAGAGCTGCCAAGGCAGCACAACCAGGAAGCACCGTCATTAGAGTCACTGAATTAGGCTTGAGGGGAGTGCTTCCATTATCCTCACAATCATCAAAAGTGTTATTCCTATCTTCTTCTTGACCTCTCTGCATGTCATGCAGAAGATTAAGCGCATCATCGTGGCACCCACAAACACCATAACCAGTGATCATTGTGTTCCAAGACACTATATCTCTTCTATCCATGCTGCTAAATATGCTCTTTGAAATTTCTATCCTTCCCATTCTGGAATACATGTCCATTAGTGCATTTTGCACATACTTATCCTTTTCAAAGCCTCTTTTCACTGTGTAACCATGGATGCCTTCTTTGTCTAAAAATGTGTCACAACGCGCACAAGCAGGCAAAACACTTGACAACGTGGTAGCATTCGGACAAAAATCTGTTTCAGAAACCATCTCAATGAAGAGTTTTATCGCTTCATCATCAAATTCATTCCGCGCATAACCAGCAAGCATAGCATTCCAAACCGCCATGGTCCTCTTCAAGGTTCCATCAAAAACCCATCGACCCTTTTGGGCTTGCTTGCAATTGCAATACATGTCAACCAAAGCGCTACAAACAAAGGAGTTCTCAATCAAATCTGTGTTCCTCAAGGCATAGGAATGCAATTCCTTTCCAGTCCTCAACATCTCCAAATGAGAGCAAGCAGGCAGAGCACTGGCCAACGTAACCCCATCAGGCTTAACTCCACTGAGAATCATAAGGTGTAGATACAACAACGATTCCTCAAATCTATCACTGTGAGATAGTGAACTAATAATAGTATTCCAAGACACCATGTCTTTATCATCAAACACCTCAAACAAAGCCTTGGCATCATCAACCCTACCTAGTTTTGCATACATGGTAACCAAAGCATTGTTAGTGAACGTTCTCCAATCCCCATTCCTCAGAGTATAAGCATGCACTTGCTTCCCAAGCCGCACCCCATCACGCAGATTGGAACACGCATGAGCAACACTGACCAGAGTGAACGAGGTTGGTTCCGAATTCTCCAACAGCATTAACCGAAACAACTGCAGAGACAGCTCCCACTCCTGAAACCGACACAAGTTGGCAATCATGGAGTTCCACGAAACGTGGTCTCTTTCGGTGATTCTGTCGAACACCTTGTGTGCACCCTCGACGTCGCCGCATTTGCCGTACATGTTGACGAGGGAGTTGGCCACGGTGACGGAGGACGAACCGTAGCCGAATTTGAAGACGTGGGTGTGAATCTGTTTCCCGAGACTCAGGTCGTGAACCCCCGCCACGGCTTTCAGGACGGCGGGGAAGGCGAAGTTGTCGGGTGCTGCGCCGGCGGCGACCATGTTGGTGTAGGTGGAGATGGCTTCGCGGAAGGTGGAGGATTGGGTTTGGTGGCGAAGGTGGTCGATCCATTCGGAAGGAGAACGGGGTTCTGCGGCGGTGGCGTAATATTATGTGTCAATTGATTTAATTAATAAAAAGGACATTATGGTAATTTTGGCTATTAAGGGAAGTTACATAAAAAAATAACTGTTGATAGGCCAGTTATGCAAACGTTCATAGGGTCAGTTTCTGATAAGGGAGTATCTGACAGAAACAAAAAGTTCCTTCTGAGTCTGCCCAGAAAGGTTGTATCCAATCCCTATCAAAGAAGATACAAGAACGGTGAAAGGGTTAAGGCTTAGAGAAAGTATTCCACCATCAAAGTTCTTCCGCACTAATGGAGAAAGGTTACACTTTATGTGAAAACCATGAATTCTAAAGAATGTTCTTGAAAACTGTTGAACATACACTAATTAATGCTTACATGTGAAAACCATGTTTAAGAAATGTTTTCCATAAATAATTAAAGAATTCCTGATTCATGTTATTGAATGTTTATTGTTGAACATGAATTAATGATTAATACAAAAATATAAAAATAATATATAAAAAATTAACTTACATGTGGTATAAAATCCTAATGTGAGCCTGTGTTTAAGAATTTATGTTTTCCATAAATAATTATGAATGAATTCCTGATTCATGAAAAGTTAGGGTTTTTGAAAATAAAAATATCAAAGGTATTTCTCGATTTTACAACCGAGATAAAGCATTCTTGAAACTTAGATTTTTGTATGGATGATAAGCATTTGAAATCAATTAAGAAAGCATCCTGATGAATTTTGCTTCTCGTTTTTTTTTTTTGCGTTCATGGACGTCACTGTGCGTCGGAAAAATTGGATATTGAATGGATAAAGAATTGCACTTTTGGAAACTTGAAAGAAAATAATGGACACTGTGCGTTCATTTTTTTTTTCTTTCATGAAAGTAACAAAAGTTGCAATATATTCAAGGTTCACAGTTTCATCATATTTACGGTTTTGTGTTCATATTTATAAAGTTGTATGATGATATATATTCTTGATTTGTAAAAGTATGTCACTGTCTCAATTTTTCTTTTTACCGTAAATGATTATGTGATATGGTTGGATTAAAATTAAATGTGAAAATTTAATCCTATTATTGTTTATGAAATTAAAGTTTTGAAATTAATTATAGTAGATTTGTTAGTCACCAAAGTGGCCAAATCTTGAAGTGTTATTTTAATTTCAAATATTATGATTTTATTTCAATTACCATGACTGTGATGCTATGAATAGTATGATATAATTTTCTGGTTGTGGTATATTGAAGTTCATTATTATAGAACAGTTGGGGATCAACCCAAAGGTTGATTATTTGTTTTATAAAATGAACATGGATGTTGGTATTGTTGGCATATTTCCTCACATTTGGACATCCAAAGATGACAAATATTTATGATAGGGGTATGCATCATTGCCAAATTATGTGAAATTTTTATAGCATCATTATAGTTAATGTTGTATGTTAATGGATCCCCAAAGGTGAACATTGATATGCATTGAAGTTAGTATATTTGAATCTGTGAAGTATGTTAGTATGTGACATGTATGACTCATAGCATTAATGTTTAAATGTTATTCCTTGCAGTACCTGTTGCCACACATTCCATGTTCTCAACTGTTGCAGTTTTTAATGGGCTGAACTTCTCTGAATGGAAAGAGCAAATCCAATTTTACCTTGGGGTAATGGATATGGATTTGGCTCTTAGAGAAGAGGAACCTGGTGCTATTACTCCTGAAAGCACTGAGGATGAAAGGAACCATTTTAAGAACTGGGAAAGATCCAACAGATTAAGTTTGATGTACATGAAAATGAGCATAGCAAGCAACATTAAGTCAGCTCTTCCACAAACTGAAAGTGCCATCGAAATGATGAAACTTGTGGAAGAGCGCTCCCAAACTGCTGATAAGTCTCTTGCTGGGACACTTATGAGTACACTGACCACCATGAAGTTTGATGGTTCGCGTACTATGCATGAGCATGTTATTGAAATGACAAGCATTGCGGCAAAATTAAAAGCATTGGGAATGGATGTGGATGAGAACTTCCTGGTGCAGTTCGTATTGAACTCATTACCGTCTGAGTATGGTCCTTTCCAAATGAACTATAACACCATGAAAGACAAATGGAATGTGCATGAATTGCACAGTATGTTAGTTCAGGAGGAAACCAGACTTAAGAATCAGGGAGCTCATTCCATCAATTATGTAAAGCATCAAGGAGCTGAAAAGAATAAAGGTAAGAAGCATGAGAAGAAAGGAGGAGGAGGAGGACCCCTTAAAGTTGATGAGGCCTCTTCTTCTAAAATCCACAAAAAGGAAAGTAATGCAAAGATGAGGTGCCATTTCTGTAAAAAGGAAGGGCATTTCAAAAGGGATTGCCTGAAACGTAAGGCTTGGTTCGAAAAGAAAGGTAAGCCTAGTGCTTATGTATGTTATGAATCAAACCTGGCTGAAGTTCCTTATAATACTTGGTGGATTGATTCTGGTTGTACTACTCATGTTTCTAATACAATGCAGGGATTCCTTATGACCCAAACCACAAGGCCAAATGAAAAGTTTGTCTTTATGGGCAATAGAGTGAAAGTTCCGGTGGAAGCTGTTGGGACTTACCGTTTAATTCTCGACAGTGGATATCATTTGGATTTATGTGAAACTCTTTATGTACCTAGTATATCTAGAAATTTAGTTTCAATTTCCAAACTTGATGTTGCTGGATACTCTTTTAAATTTGGTAGTGGTAGTTTCAGTTTGTACAAGCACAATCATTTGATTGGTAATGGTACTTTATGTGATGGATTATATAAATTATGTCTTGATAATCTTTATGCTGAAACACTTATGACTCTGCATCATAATGTTGGTACTAAACGTACCTTAATTAATGAGTGTTCCGCTTACTTGTGGCACAAACGTTTGGGACACATTTCCAAAGAAAGGATGAAAAGATTGGTAAATAATGAAATCCTTCCGGATTTAGACTTTACTGATTTAAATGTTTGTGTGGATTGTATTAAAGGAAAACAAACAAAACACACAAAGAAAGGAGCCACAAGGAGCACACAGCTTCTTGAAATTATACACACTGATGTATGTGGTCCGTTTGATGTTAATGCCTTCAATAAAGAAAAATATTTTATCACTTTCATTGATGATTATTCACGTTATGGTTATGTCTATTTGCTGCATGATAAGTCTCAAGCTGCAAATGCTTTGGAGATTTATATTAATGAAGTTGAAAGGCAATTAGACAGAAAGGTGAAGATTGTCAGGTCTGATAGGGGTGGTGAATATTATGGAAGGTATGATGAAAGTGGACAACATCCGGGCCCATTTGCTAAATTTCTGGAAAAGCGTGGTATTTGTGCTCAATACACAATGCCCGGTACACCGCAACAGAATGGTGTATCTGAAAGGCGTAATAGGACCTTACTGGATATGGTTAGGAGTATGTTAAGTAATTCTTCTTTACCCATTTCATTGTGGACTTATGCTCTAAAAACTGCCATGTATGTATTGAATAGGGTTCCTAGTAAGTCAGTTCCAAAGACTCCTTTTGAACTTTGGACTGGAAGGAAACCTAGTATAAGACACCTGCATGTTTGGGGTTGTCAGGCAGAAATTAGATATTACAATCCGCAAGAAAAGAAACTGGATGCAAGGACAATCAATGGTTATTTCATTGGTTATCCAGAAAAATCGAAAGGGTATAGATTTTACTGTCCTTATCATATTACAAGGATTATTGAATCTGGAAATGCAAGGTTCATTGAGAATGGTGAAGTTAGTGGGAGTGAAACACCACGTAAAGTGGATATTCATGAAGTGAGAATACAAGTTCCATTGACTTGTAGCTCTAGTAAAGTTATTGTTCCTTATGCTATTGAACCAATCAATAATAATGAAGGACAAGTTAATGATCCCACTACTCATGAAGAAATCATTGTTGATGAACCGAATGAACCCATAGTAGAAGAACCACAACAGATAGCATTAAGAAGATCTCAAAGAGAAAGGAGACCTGCTATTTCTAATGATTATGTGGTATATCTACAAGAGTCTGATTTTGACATGGGTATTCAGGATGATCCAGTAACGTTTTCACAAGCCATGAATGGTGAAAATGGTGATAAATGGTTAGATGCTATGAAAGATGAGTTGAAATCTATGGAACAGAACAAGGTTTGGGATCTTGTTGAGTTACCAGAAGGGTGCAAGAGAGTTGGTTGTAAATGGGTCTTTAAGACCAAACGTGACTCTCATGGTAACTTAGAACGTTACAAGGCCAGACTTGTTGCAAAGGGATTCACTCAGAAAGATGGCATTGACTATAAAGAAACTTTTTCACCAGTTTCAAAGAAGGATTCTTTAAGAATTATTATGGCATTGGTGGCTCATTATGATCTAGAGTTACACCAAATGGATGTGAAAACTGCCTTTCTAAATGGAAATTTAGATGAAGATGTGTACATGGACCAACCAATGGGGTTCATAGAAAAGGGTAAAGAGCACATGGTGTGCAAACTTAAGAAGTCAATATACGGACTTAAACAAGCTTCACGGCAATGGTACCTTAAGTTTAATGATACTGTTGTTTCCTTTGGATTTAAAGAAAACATCGTTGATCGATGTATATATCTGAAGATCAGTGGGAGCAAGTTTATATTATTGATTCTGTATGTTGATGATATTTTGCTGGCAACTAATGATCTTGGTCTTTTAAATGAGACTAAGAAGTTTCTCTCTAGTAACTTTGAAATGAAAGATATGGGTGAGGCAACTTATGTGATAGGAATAGAAATATTCCGTGATAGATCACAAGGACTGTTGGGTTTGTCTCAGAAAGCATATATTAATAGAGTTCTAGAGAGATTCAGAATGGAAAACTGCTCATCATCTCCAGTTCCAATTCAGAAAGGAGATAAGTTTAGTCTCATGCAATGTCCTAAAAGTGAATTGGAACGAAAAGAAATGGATGCAATTCCGTATGCATCATTAGTTGGGAGTTTAATGTATGCTCAGACTTGTACGAGACCAGATATTAGCTTTGCAGTTGGGATGTTGGGTAGATACCAAAGTAATCCCGGTATGGATCATTGGAAAGCTGCAAAGAAAGTTCTGAGATATTTGCAAGGAACTAAAGGTCACATGCTTACTTATAGAAGGTCTAACAACCTTGAAGTGATTGGATACACAGATTCAGATTTTGCAGGATGCGTAGACACAAGAAAGTCTACATGTGGTTACCTGTATCTTTTAGCTGAAGGAGCTATATCATGGAAAAGTGCGAAGCAGACTGTAATAGCTGCGTCCACTATGGAAGCTGAATTTGTGGCATGCTTTGAAGCCACAATTCAGGCTAAATGGCTACGGAACTTTATTTCAGGGCTTGAATTGGTCGACAATATTGAAAAGCCGCTGAAAATTTATTGTGATAATTCCGCAGCAGTCTTCTTTTCTAAAAACGACAAGTATTCCAAAGGTGCTAAACATATGGAATTAAAGTACTTTGCCGTTAAAGAAGAGGTTCAGAAACAAAGAGTGTCTATAGAGCATATAAGCACCGATCTTATGATAGCTGATCCCTTGACGAAGGGATTGCCGCCCAAGACATTTACTGGTCATGTATGTAGAATGGGCATTATGTCAGCTAATGAATGATGACAATTATTGTTATGTATTAAGTATTGACACTCTGAGCTCATTGATGAATATATGTTTCTGTTATTGTCTTATTTTCAATTTATGAATGCATGCAAGTATATGTGATGATATTGAAAATGCTTATGGTCCATTATGAAGACATTATTGTTGGACATGATGTGTACTTCCTATTAAAGTATCATGTTAGGAAGAAGAGTCAATATAGTAGTACATGGAAGGGATTATGCCGACTCGATAGCATACAACCGCCATGACTCTTGTTGATTTTATTTCTAATAATGAATTATGATGAGGTCAATGTACAGAACCTTAGCCTAGTAAATGCGCATTATAATGAGTGTTGATTAAATCATGAAGGGACACCTCATGACATGAGCCAAGTGGGAGAATGTAAAACTATTTGCCTCATGTGTAATATTATGTGTCAATTGATTTAATTAATAAAAAGGGCATTATGGTAATTTTGGCTATTAAGGGAAGTTACATAAAAAAATAACTGTTGATAGGCCAGTTATGTAAACGTTCATAGGGTCAGTTTCTGATAAGGGAGTATCTGACAGAAACAAAAAGTTCCTTCTGAGTCTGCCCAGAAAGGTTGTATCCAATCCCTATCAAAGAAGATACAAGAACGGTGAAAGGGTTAAGGCTTAGAGAAAGTATTCCACCATCAAAGTTCTTCCGCACTAATGGAGAAAGGTACACTTTATGTGAAAACCATGAATTCTAAAGATCCCTGTCATGTTCTTGAATGACTACTGTTGAACATGAGACCCCGAGTAGATATCAGTACACAAACAATCAATGGCCAAAGATCAATACAGAAATCACATCAGAATAAATCATATCATGTTATCAAATAGATTTATATGAATGCATTTATACAAAGCATCAAATATAATCATACAATCCAACCATAGTTCACTAACCATAGTGGAGCACTCAAGCAGGAAAAGACTCCTTAAACATAGAGTTTACCTCTGGAAGTTTTACCAATTTGCTCATTTGTAACACAAGTTACCTATTTAGCTCCAAAGGAATCCAAAGAATCTCAGTCCCTAGGTACACCTAGAGAAAGAATCCAATACAAAACTCAATAAAATGCTACAATGTCGTGTAATTACAAGACACACACTTTATTGATTACTTTCATTTCTTTATATATATGTCAATTCTATGTCAATTCATAAGTCAAGACCATACTTTCATAAACTCCTTTTTTAGACCATTTTAAGGATGATTACATGAACCACAAGCACCCTTATGGTTTCCTATTTACGTAGGGTCCTTGAATGACCCAACCAAGCTTCTAAGTATCATTTACAAATTTTAGCCTTTCCTAGCTCCATAATTCTCTACGTAGCCGAATACAAGACCAAAAGAAAGCTCGGAATTTGCATCAACTCAATTAATATAACCAATAGTTCCTAGAACTCTTACATAGCTCCTAAGTTCCTTATGTACCCATATAGCAATTTAAAGCACACTTTTTGCCTCTTCTTTCTTTACAAGGCCGTGGGATACACTTAAGGGAACCAAGACATCTTTCATCACTTCTCAAGCCATTTCAATTCATAATCTTATCAATTACATGCATTGGAAACTCAACACATTATCAAAATAAAATTTAACACAATCCATCCCTAAATCACCCTATAGGCCAAAATCTATAAGGGAAAAGTCAAGGGTTTTTTTTTTTTTTTTTTTTTTTTACAATCCATTTTTGCCACTTAATTTACAACTTATACATACGTATAATCCTCCACTAATTTTTTCAATTTAATTTTTGCACACTACATCTCTATATGGCCGAACCTAGTGTGGTGGTCCAAGGGGATTTTTCTTTCAAAATTTCTACACATGTTCATGCTTATTTAACGTTATAACATAATAAACCATACTAACTCATCATCAATTTCAAATTTTCAACTCCAAAATTTTTCATAACATGCTCATAATATTCAAAACTTAAATCATAACATTTAAACCATTGGAAGGATGATATCTTACCTCAAATCACCTATACAAGGCTTGGAGAACAAAACCCAAGCTTGGTTTCACCCAAAAATCCATTTCTCTCTCTAAGAAGAATAGTAACCGAAACTTGAGAAGGAGAGAGCTCCTCACACAAGCATTTTCATCCCCAACAAATGGGCGGAATGAATTCACAATGACTTCTACTTAAACTTTCATATATGGCACTTTGTATTTTGGTGGCTAGATTAGTGAGAAAGAGAGGAGAGAGAAAGCAAATCCTTCCCCCTTACAACCATGGAAAAAAGAAGACGGGTTACGTGCAGGAACGGAAGAAGAAGTGAATGAGGATCACTGTTTCTAGAGTTAAATATGTTAAATTACTTTAACTAGGTCATAATTTATCTATTACACACCTCGATTCAAATACCAAACTTTATCCAATGAACTAGAATATTTTTTCAATCATATTTATAACTTTACTTTTGCAATAATTTTTTCTATACACATTTTTATCCCAAAAATTCCAGTGACTGTACCTTGTATCTCAAAAATAACCATATTTTATTAATCAGGTCTTTTACTTAATTTAATTCATTTATACATGATCAAATATTTAATCATATGCCTTTTTTTATTTAAATGAGGTAGAGATATTATAATTTGCAATTCCTCATTCATACCCCTAGATCCGTTGCTGGTTAGGTACTTTCCTTTTCTAGCAGTGAAAATGGATGACCCATTATTATCATTTCAAATTCCCTTAGGGTGTTAACGAGCCGAGTCGAACTTTGATCTTAAAAGGCTAAGTCTGTGTTTAAAAGTGTCAGCCTAACCAAGCCTGTTACCTGTTATAAAAATAATTATCGGCTTGTGGCCTGACTTATTTACAAAAAAATAAAAGCATGATTTAGTCTGCTAGCCTGTTAAAAAAAATAAGACAACAAAAATTTATCCAAACAGAATATAAAATCAACAACACTAGTAATTCCATAAGTATTCATAAATTCAATGTATATCCAAATAATATAATATAGAACAAAATCATTCAAAAAGTCTGTTTAACCAATAAATGGGATGAAATGGATTGAAGAGAAAGAGATGACTATTGCAAGTAGTATATATATATATAAGGCAGCCTGTGAGGCTCTAAGGCCGAGCTTTTGAATTGGAGCCTAAGGCCTTTTTATTAAACGAGTTTTTATATAAGTTCAAACCTGGTGCCAATAACCAATTTTAAACGTGAAACCTTAGGCATTCACGAACCGAGCCAAAGGCTCCTAGGTCGTTTAGCACCCCTACCAAGATGCTATATTGCTATATTGCTATATCTATATAAAATATGTATTAACTATTTTTGACACTATTACTAATTGTATAATATTAAATTGGCATCAAATATCGCTATCATTTAAAAAAAAAATTTTCATTTCCTCCTTTAACATAACACATCAAACTTTCATACATACATAATATTTTGTGGGTCCCACACATTTTAAAACAAAAAAGAAAGAAAAAAAATATAATACGCAAAACGAATCTCTATAACATTACACAATCACTTTTCCTACAACATAATAAACATAAAACAAAAAAAAATTAAACGGAAACCCCAATGTTATTAGGTGACAATATGAGCATCAACCACAAAATCATCAAAGGAGGGGTTGAAATGTTGTAAGGGATCTTTGCAGCCACCGAGAGCGATGTAAGAGATAATTGTAAATTTGTAATATTGATTAATTTTATAATTGTGTGGAGATTACTTTTCAAATTTTATGTGTGAGTTTCTAGAGAGATAATTGATGTCATGGAATAAAAAAAGTAAAATATTATTATTTTAAATATAAAATTGCGATTAATGTTTTTCCTATAAATTAGAGATAATTTTTTTTAATAATATTCCAATCGATTTATCACTTCGCAATTAATCCGATTCGGAGCGGGTCCAGAATTAAGGTTTTAAACCCTCCCAAAGGTGGTACTGGGGGATTCGAACACAATTAGAGATAATTTTATCTCGATTATCAAAAAAAGAGATAATTTTATCTTCTCTATACATATAAAAAAAAGGGCCTATAAGAAGAAAATATAAAAAGAGAAAAAAGTAAGATTCATTCATTTATATTTGTGTAGATAAAATAAAATTATGTCCCGATGAAATATTAATTCCTATAAAATAAAGGATGAATGTTTTTTTGGTAATAACTCCTATAACTTCAAAATCACGTTATTTTTAAATTTTGAAAAAATAAAATATTTTGATAAAATTCATGATAAAAAAGGTTCACTTTTTCTACCGTCAACGTAGATAACTTATCTACAGTGAGTTCAAAATGACGTCGTTTTGAGGCAGAAATCAAGATATTTTTATAATTATAATTTATTTCAGGGTTATAATAGTTTTTATCATTATAATTTTTTAATTTTTCAACCCAAAACGACGTCATTTTGGGAGTGAATGTAGATAACTTATCTATATTCATTTTAGAAACACTGAAGCCAATAAAAAAGACATAATTGGATTTGGGATTGCAGCATAAAATAATGGAAAAATAATTTATCCTTTTAAAGGATATAAATTGTGTGAATTTTAGCTGCTTGTAAGTTATAACTATATATTTTGGGAGTAAATAATTATAACTATAAGTTATTCTATTTATCTTTTTTTTTCCTATGTTTACTTATTATTCTCTAACAACCGTTAGAGAAATAACAAAACAAATTAAATTTCTGATCTAAAGATATTAGAGAATAATATACAATATAGACAGAAAAAGAGATAGGTAAAATAATTAATGCTATAATTATAATATTAAAATTATATTTTTTCCTTATGTGAAAAAAATACAATTTTAAAATTATTGTTATATATTGCAAAAAATATATAATTATAAGGGAAAAGTGTGTGTCATTTAGAAGGATGTAAAACTGTGTCATTTTAAGAGAGAAAAAGAGATAGATAAAGAAGGAGAGAGTTGAAAAAAATAAATAAATATGTGGGTCCCACCTCTTTGTGAGAGTGAAAGGATGTAAGTTGTGTCATTTAAAAGGATAAACATTTTTCTCTAATTATAAACGAGTAAGGATATTCTTACTACCAAATTTTTCTAGTACTAACTTACTACGTATCTAATCACCATTGAATCAAAGAGAGAATGTTAAAAAGTTTTTGAAAAAAGATAAAATGTTGAGAATGTTAAAAAGTTTTTGAAAAAAGATAAAATATTGATCCAATGGTGATTAGACAGGTAGTTAATTAGTAGTAGAAGATTTTGGTGGTAAAAATATCTCTGCTCCTTATAAACACCTAAAATGATATCATTGTCGTTTAAAAAGGAAAAAAACGTTTCCCCTGAAATAATCATGTAACACGAGAATATTTAACACAAAATGGATGTTATGAGACGTGTTTCCTCGTGGAAAATTCTAATCGACGTGTCTGCTCTGAAGTTTCGGTTGTGTTCCCTCGTGAAAGCTTATAGTTAAACTATTCCATTGTTGCGTTGCTGTGATAACACAGAAGAACAAGAATGGGGGCTGGAGCATCATCATCATCATCATCAGAAGCAGCAACAGTTGCAGCCAAAGTTTCAGGCATCTTCGTATACCCAATCAAGTCATGCCGTGGAATCTCTCTTTCCCATGCTCCACTCACTCCTGCTGGTACAATTTTCACACACACATACCCATACCCACCTCTCTTTTTCTTCTTCTTCTTCTTCAAGACTTATGCTTTCCATTACAACATATATAATAGTATTGTTATCTGACAGGACTTCGATGGGATCGACAATGGATGGTGGTGAATTCCAAAGGGAGGGCGTTCACTCAAAGAGTTGAACCAAAGCTTGCTTTGGTTGAGATTGAACTCCCAACTGAGGCATTTCTTGAAGACTGGGAACCTACACATGATTCCTATATGGGTATTTTACACTCTTGTAATCCATGATAATATCCTCTAACTCATAACATTATGATGATTTTTTTTTTTTTTTTTTTACTATTATTATGGATTGGCACCTATGGCCTTTTATTTTTTTTTAAATAATTGTATTAGTGAGAAAAGATGGAAATTACAATTAGGGAGAGGATAAGATATCCTCAAGGTAGTGAGACTGTCTAGTGAACTAGTTTCTCTATTTTTTTGATAGATACCAACTTGTGTTCGAAGTCTTGATGGGCCGACTAATCTGGTTTCGGGTTTAAGTATATTCATACTTTCCGGGAGTTGCGATTCTCAGGATTTGAACCCTTTTATTTGACACGTCAAATCCTGGGGCCTAGATGGGTCGCTGCTAAACCAACAACATAAACATAAACACTCTTGAGCAGAGTAGTTAATTGTGCCGCAATAGCGCCGCAAGCCGCACCGTATGGGCGTTGCGGTGCCTCTCCGCAAGAAACCGCGCCGCACCGGAACGCAATAACGGCCATCGCGATCGCTTTTGCGGCCATATTGCTGTCATAAGGCACAATGTCAATTTTGTCCTAAATTTAAATATGTAACAGAAAAAATCTAAGGGTTTTTTAATCTATCCGCGTCTCTCTCTGTCACTTTTGTTATCTCTACCTTTAAAAAATGTTTCTTTTTGTATTATTTCTGTCATATATCTAAAAAAAAAAACCACTCCCCATTAAACCCGACTAGCGAGTGTGGGGTGGAGGAAATCCTTGTACGCAGCCTTACCCTTGCATAATTGCAAAGAGGATGTTTCCTGGATTCGAACCGATGACCTTTCTGTCATATATCTATTCCGCTATTTCTGCAACCGCAACCCGCTATAACGTTATAGCGTTTTTCGGGGTTGGCCGCAACATGCCGCAATCCGCATATGATAACTATGCTCTTAAGTACGAGGAAAACACCCAAGAGAAGCCATGAACAAAACCTTGTCCCATAACAAGTTTAGGAGCAGATTGAAACCTTCAGAGATGTGAGCCAACCAAATACATGAAATTTGGAAAGGTTTTTAGAAAAGACAAATTGGGAACTAGGATATCTATCACAACATCTTTTTTCTTTTCTCAAGGCAATGGGTAAGTCTTCGAGATCAGTCTCAGATTTATTTTAAAGGAATATTCAAAGGATCAAGATTATGAGGAACAATATGCACATGACTCACCATAGGCAGATAGGCTCAGACAACTGAAGCTATTGTTGGACCAATTTGGGTTTTTTTCTCCTTTGAAACACTAGTTGTGGTGGACCTTCCTTGGCTTTAGCTGGCTTAGTAGTTGATTCAAGTAAGTCATCAAAAGAAGGCACTAGTTCCTGCATATTAGTAGAATTAGACAGTAAAGGAAAAGATGACTCTGGAAGGACTTAGCTTCAACTATGAACTCAGGAGATGGAATATGGGAGGGTTGGTTTTGGGACATAAAGAATCTTCAAAATCTGCTACAATGCAAAATGACACCCTCTTTTTATGAAGAACCCCCAAATTATTGTTCCATAATAAAGTAGCCATCTTACAAGTTACAATGCAGGAATAAGTGGCCTATTATTTCCGAACTAGGCATGCTCAATATAGCCATACAAAGAGAAGAAGTGTTGAGGTCGATGGATCTGTGGCAAGTCATTTGTATCAATCGTATTAAGTATCACTGTCCAAACAAACAACTTGACCTTAGAGGTATTCCCTTTGACTGATGTTTGAACGAGGGTGAAGTATCTCTTGGGGGTTGGAGGCTCAAACTGTTAAATATGTGGGATCATAAGGTTTTTAAGCACTTGATTAAATTTTGGTTTGATTGTGGAAAATATCAAGTGAGGCATCTTGGGGATTGGTCATTATGAACCAGTATAAAAAGATCTTGAACTCTTCCTCTATTCTTTTCTTATTATTTTTTGCATTTTGCATACAAGGTTGATGTTGAGCCCTGTTGACTAGATTTACAGGCTTATACTTATGTGTTTTTGGTTAATTGTCAAGTAGCTTTCAAAAACTTCTCGTACAATGTTTTGAAGGTATTTTGGGAAAATTAATTCAATGCCTCCCCTCTTGGTTATAAAAAAGGACATTAGAGTTGTCTAAAGTTCTTATTATGTTATTGCATGTGTCTTTGATTGATCACTCTTTTCCTCTCATTTGATATCTTACGGAGTTTAGACATGATTTGTGATTTTAGTTTCTGCATTTCGTTCTGAATTTGGTGTTTAAACTTCATTTCTCATTTGACAGATGCCTTCCATGCGTCCTTAATTTTGAAAATAAAAAAATGTTACAATAGCTGAAAT
This sequence comes from Gastrolobium villosum, assembly GCA_032173675.1. Classification (NCBI taxonomy): domain Eukaryota; kingdom Viridiplantae; phylum Streptophyta; class Magnoliopsida; order Fabales; family Fabaceae; genus Gastrolobium; species Gastrolobium villosum. Next base: position 24,825 of record JAVKPL010009601.1, read on the forward strand.
GCTTATGGACTTTTGCTTTGCGCATTCTTCATGATCATGATTGCTCTTTTATTTGTTTAGTAAATGAATATAAAGCATCACTATCTTAATATTGCAGTGTTGAAAGCACCTGGGATGCAACCTCTCAAAATTTGTTTGAGTAAACAACATGAAGTAACAGATGCTGTCACAGTATGGGAATGGACTGGGTCTGCCTTTGATGAGGGAGCTGAAGCATCACAGTGGTTCTCAGATCATTTAGGAAAACCCTGCAAACTGGTCCGGTTCAATACTGGTAGGTCTTTGAAATTATGAAACCTTGAAAAATAAGATAACAAGAACAAAAATGATTGGAAGGATGTGTTACTTCGGACATGTAATGAATTGGTAAAGGACTATAACTGTTTTGAGAACACATGAACATCGCTGGGTCTAAATTGGGGCAATGTATATGCACATGCATTGATTCACAATGATGAGTACGTATTAAATAGATATTAACTAAAGTTGTCAAGCGTTTCCAGGGAAACAAAACCTGGTTGAGTTGTGAATGAGAAGGCTGGCCTTTCTAAATATTCCTTTCTTCTTTGTTGTCTTTTTTATTTATTTTAATTTATTTATTTAATTTTTTGAATGAGAAGGCTGGCCAGCCTTGTTATCTGCCACCAGCCCTCTGGCTGCAGCTGCTAGGCTAGCCAAGCATGTTGCAACCACTGTGACCCATATTCAGAAAACAAACTCCATTGGTATGTTTTTTATATTTTGTCTCTTGACTGAAAAAGAGCAAATGAAGGGCCGGCTTGGCTCACTGGTAAGCATGCTTACCGTGATGAGTTATAGTAAGACTAAGATAAGAGTTCAGAATACTCACTCCTAATTCGTAAGCTATTACAACTTTGAGCTTTTTATGATGTAAAAGTGTTTGATGTTTAATACATTTGGAGTTATGGATGATTCTTGGAGTCAATGGGAGACATAAGTTATATGTTTTAAGTAGAAGTTAACTTTTTCATAAAAATTTGTTGTTTTATTTATATATTATTGTTATTTTTGGTTATAGTAAATGTATATAATATAATGTGAACCAAACTTCAATATTTCCCCGTGCATGCAATGCATAAAGGTGCCATGAGCCCTTTGTCACATCAGTGCATTGGATTGCATAAACAACTACGATAACTCTCCAGTGTAACATTTGCAAACCCTGGAATCATGATGAACCTCTTTAATGTTTCCAAATGCAGCTTCAGAAGTTAGACAAGTGGATCCTGATTTTGTTGGGGGACATCATCAGACCTTGTTCTCTGATGGTTATCCATTCTTACTCATATCTCAGGTCAGTCCAGTTTGGAAATGAATTCTAAATTTACTTATACGCTGAATCTTTATTCAGTATTTGTCATCTTGACTTTCAGGATTCATTGGACGCACTCAACAAGCTTCTAAAGGAACCCCTACCTATTAATCGTTTTAGACCCAAGTATTGATTTTTTGATGTGTTTTGGTCAACTCTGCAATTATATAATCTTTGTTTCATAATATTTGTTACTAATTTAGACCCGAAGGTACTGAATTGATCTAAATGGATTATTAAATCACATAATTGAGATTTTGGTGCTTCATGGTGCAGTATCCTCATTGAAGGTTGTGAACCTTTTTCCGAGGACTTGTTTACAGAGATCAAGATAGGCAGGTTTACATTTCTGGGTGTCAAGATGTGTTCCCGTTGTAAGGTGAAGAGTTATACTTTATAATTTCCAACCTATCATATATCCAATATGCTTATTAAGAACATATACCAGGTGACTTGTGCTAACAAATAATTCTATTTTCTAACCTGTACCAGTATAATTTACATAGGTTAACTAATGTGGTAGGCAGAGCTTGGATAATGTACTGAGCCTTTCATTAGATAAAGATGTAAGGAATGGCTATTGCTTTCAAGTTTCAATAAGGTTCGGTTGTTGTTGTTGTCATTATCTTTATATCATTCTAAACCAGACGTGACTTTATGAAACTTCATAATTGCTGGCAATGTAATTAATCTTGTACCTTACTTTAGTAGCCAGGTTCATTTACATATGATTAGTTAGGTCATATTCTTAAGGAAGGAAATTAAGACATCTCTTCTGTGGCTAAAATGGCCCCTGTAAGGCCGGTTGCTATTTGCCATTGATTCCTTTAGTAGTTGGATATCAAGAATGGTTTCTTCATGGTGATCTCGAAGAAGTTTACATGGAGTAACTACCTGGCTTAGTTGCTTAGGGGAAGTTTGCCTTAGTTTGTCATGTTCATAAATCTTTGTGTGGATTCAAGAAGTCTCCTCGGACATAGTTTGGACAATTTAGTTCTGTTGTCCAACAGTATGGTATGACTCGAATTGAAGCTGATCGACCACTGTGTTCTATCTCCATGTGATCCAAGGTTGCATTTTGTTCTATCCTCAAGACAGAGATGTCCAGTCAAAGAGTAGTATGTTGATCTTGGATCTAACGGCTCTCTTAGGTATCTATGAAAGAGATACCTTTGAGGTTAGTAGATCACTATGCACTAAGAATGACGACTTTGCCAAAGGGGTGTTGTGTGTGTACAGTGACAACATAACAACATGAGAGAAAGAACGTGTCCGTACCTGTAGGTTTTACCTCTTATTTATAGTGTTTACCTGTAGGTAATGGAATTATGGACCTTTAGTGACTTTTCTGGGGGCCCAATGTTGGGTCCATTGCTGTCGCATTAGGATTCATGTCAATAAAGGAATATTTCCTTTATTTCTATTAACTTCCTCTTTCTGAAGACCTTTCATGGGCCTTCTAGAATGTGGGCCTCTACTGTGGGCCCATAACACATTTATTTGATTGTGGGTGTGGATGATATTGTTATAGTGACTACCATGGCATACTGAAGATAAACCAATGTCTTTGTCATCACTTTTACAGCAAAGACCTTAGCAAGCTTCTATACTTCTTGGTAGGGGTGGTAAACGAACCAGGGGTCTTTGGCTCGGCTCGTGAAGGCCTGAGCTTACATGTCTAAAATTGGTCCTTAGAGCCTCTTAGGCTGACCTAGTATCTTATTTTTTTTTATTTTTTATTTTTTATACTACTTGTAATAGCACATTCTCTCTCCTCAATCCATTTCACCCCATTTTAATGGTTAAATAGACTTTTTGAATGATTTTGTTCTATATTATGCTGTTTGGATATACATTGGATTTATGAATATTTATGAAATTACTAGTGTTGTTGATTGTATATTCTGTTTGGATAGATTTTTGTTGTTTTATTTTTTTTTAAACAGGCTAGCAGGCTAAACCAGACTTTTATATTTTGTAAATAAACCAGGCCGCAAGCCGATAATTATATTCATAATAGGTAATAGACTTGGTCATACTGACACATTTAAACACAGATTTAGCCTTTTAAGACCAAAGCTCGGCTCGGCTCGGCTCGGCCCATTAACACCCTTACTTCTTGGGAATGAAAGTGGCTCAATCCACAAATAGTCATTTTAGCGAGGAAGTATGCTATGGATATTCTGGATACTAGCTTGTTGAATGCCAAGCCCGTTGACCCTCCTAAGGTTCCAAATGTCAAAATTCTAGTAGATCAGAGGGAGCCAATATCAGATTGAGGAAGGCATAGAAGATTGGTTGTGAAGCTAACTGATAAGCCCCCACCCAAGCCCAATTTAGGAAGAGCATAGAAGATTGGTTGTGACCAGCTAACCCAAATCATTATGGTTAGTCAGTTCTTGAATGGCCTTTTTGAAGTTCATTGAGATGCTTTGATTCATATCCTAAAGCATATTAAAAGAGATCAAGGAAAAGTCCTTAATCTCTAATGATAAAGGACATATGCATTATATTGATGGATAAATATTGGTGTGATTCATATCCTAAAGCATATTAAAAGAGATCAAGGAAAAGTCCTTATCTCTAATGATAAAGGACATACTGTTTGGGTATTGTATTGTGTATTCATTTGGTATATTATGATATCCTGGAAGAACAAGAAACATAAGATGGTTAAAAGGTCAAGTGTAGAAGCACGGTACTGAGCCATGGCCTCAACTACTTGCAAACTCATTTGGTTGAAATAACTTCTGAAAGAATTTTAGTTTGCGGAGATTATGTAGATGACACTTATATGTGACAATCAAGTGACTTTGCATATTGCATCCAATCTAATGTTTCATGAGAGGACCAAATACATTGAGGTAGACTATCACTTAATCAGGGGAAATATCTTATCAGGAGATATTACCGCTAGTTTTGTCAATTCCAATGGTCAACTATCAGAAGACTTCACCAAATCCTTGAAAGGTCCTTGAGTAAGTTATCTATATAGCAAGCTTGGTGCATATAACCTTATTTAAGTATAAGTGTTGGATAATTAGTCTTTCAGCTTAGTTTAATGTCCAATTTAATTGTATATATTATTAGTTAGGTTAGATTCATTCTATATATGTTAATTAGGGAAATTAAGATATATTCAGTTGTTTGTGGTGTGCACTGACACATGAGGCTTCTCTTTTCTTTCTGAACATTTATCAAATTGTACAAGCTTTTTACTTCATTGGATCAACCATACCATAGCTTAGATTCTCAAGATGGAAGACCATATGTTAATTGACCATTCTCCCTGCTTTTGAATAGAGGGCATCATCCACCCATATTCTATATTTGAAATTAAATTTTAAATTAAGGCCTCTCTTTTTAGATAAGGGGAGTGATGAAGCAACTATTTATGGTTTAATTTTGTTGTGATGATTATTAGTTTTGTGGAGGTTGTTTTCACCAGCATGTCAACAATACATATGGAAGAATAACCAACCAGGTAACTTGTTGAAATAATGGTGTTATGGATCACGGACCTATGGAAAACATACTATTATTATACTATGACATGACATGACATGAAGCCAAGAGTACTGTGAGGTATAGCAGTTATAATTTCATCGTTTAGGATGAGATACAAGGATGCTCTTGCTCTTGAAAAATGGATTTATGGGGCAAGGGATGACTGACACTACTCCCTGGCTATGTATTGAATAATCTTCTGTTTGTAGCTTCTTTATTTTTCTTACACTGATTTAGACATTTCTTATTGGTTGTAAACCCATATCTATCTATCTATCTATGTATCATTTATCTTTTAGTCTTTGATCTCCTCTCTACACTATTATTGTCTGTATACCTTGGATTTCACATGGAGAATATATATTATGCAATATACACAGGGGCAGGTTATATTTACAAATTTTTTTGTTTACAAACTACACTATATTCTCCCGGGAGAATACAAACTTTTGCAAACTACATTATGTTCTCCCAGGAGAATATAGTGTAATTTGTAAAAAAATTCTAAAAAATTTATAAACGGATCCTGTCCCATATACGCATGCCAATCTACTTTTCCGTGTAATTTCTTAGTCTAGTTGTGTATCTAACTTGCATGACTGATGCTGTTTTTTACGGTGGTCAGATACCTTCAATCAATCAAGAGACCGGGATAGGTGGATCTGAACCAAATGAAACTCTTATGAAATATAGGTCTGGCAAAGTCATAAGAAATGGTAACAATAAAAACAAGGTGAGACATTCAGTGATCAAGCATTCAATGAATATCCCTTTGGTTCAATGATGTCAAATGACAATATTAATTGCTTCTGCAGATCTACTTTGGTCAGAATATGGTATGGAACTGGAAGGATTCTTCTGCTAAGGAGAGTGGAAAAATCCTTGAAGTGGGAGATCCTGTTTATGTTATCCGAAAAGTCACTTCTGCCGCTGAAGCAGCTGCATGAACTATGCATGTAGAATCTGCACTGATCCTATACCAGAAATTAGAAGGCTACAAACTTTATCAAACATTAGTACACCTGTGCCTATGCTGGCTTTGTGTAGTTGTAACTTGTAATGCATCTACCATGTCTTTTATCCATAACATTAAGTTGAGAAATGGACCTGCAATTAAAGGGACTTAAATAAGGCTTGTGCCAAAAGCAAAAATAAAATAAAAATATTTTGACTTGTTTTTTATTTTCATTTTGTTGACATGTTATTACTAAGAAAAATACTAACCAGCCAAAATTTTGCTACTAGGATTTTTTTCCCGAATTAGTTGGCATTGGTCTTGGAACTTATGGTTTTATCTTTCTTTTGTTCACAAAATTTTGAAAACAGAAAGAGAACAAAAACAAAAATGCATTTTTATTTTTCATCATCTCTATTAGGGACATTGTTTTATGGGTTTTATAAGAGTTATGTTGTAGGAAAAGTGATTGTGTAATGTTATAGAGATTCGTTTTGCGTGCCTTAATTTTTATTTATTTTTTATGTTTTAAAAGTTGTGGACCCCACAAAATATTGTGTGTGTAGGAGACTTTGTTGTGTCATGTTAGAATAAAACGAAAACCTTGTTTTATTCACAAAATTATGAAAATGAAAATAATCATTATTTTTATAATACATTAATATATAATTATATATAATTTTGATTTTGTTTAAATTAGACTGATTTTAAATTTAAATTAAAAAAATTGATCAAATTACGTTGATTTTTTGGTTATATAGTTTCCATTTATGTTTTTATTATTAGTGATTGTGAGTGGATTGGTTTAGTTTTGAAGAATCTTCTCACTTCAAGTTCTTCGGATTCTTGTCCTTTTATATACAGCCCCTGTCCCATGTTAGGGTGCTAGTTTGAGAGTGACTTAGGAAAGTTTGAGTGGATCTCACTTTTGTTTTTGCTTAGATTCTCGTGTAATATGAAAGTACTGCACTCAATCCAATAAAAGCATAACAATAAATTGTTTCACTATACAAGAGGGAGAATATTTTTACTACCAAAATTTTCTACTACTAACTTACTACCTATCTAATCACAATTGAATCAAAGAGAGAGAATGTTAAAAAGTTTTTGAAAAAAGAGAAAACGTTGATCCAATGGTGATTAGATAGGTAGTAAGTTGGTAGTAAAAAATTTTGATAGTAAAAATATCTTTACTCTTTAATTAAAGTTATAATACTATTTAATAAATTTGAAATCAAATCTTTTAAGGTTGTGTTTGGTTAAAGTACTTTTACAACATAAATTAATTTTTAAGGTATTTAAAATATGACATCTGAGTGATAACCAAGAGCTCTTGCTTCATTGAAATGCCCATGAAACTTCATCAACAAACATTCAAAAATGTGTTTCAGTTTGTAGATCCAAATTTGATCTTCAACTCCATGATCGGTGCTCTGACTTATGTGCTTGATTGCAAATTTGGGTACCTTAAAATTTGACATTAAACTAAGGGAAAAATGTTTCTGCAATTAAGTTATTTACATTTATTCCCAGAATGATGTCGTTTTGATATTAAAATCTTAAAAAATTATAAATATAAAAATTGTTATAATCCTGAAATAAATAAAAATTATAAAAACATCATGATTTCCATCCCAAAATGACGTCGTATTGGACCTACTGTAAATAACTTATATGCATTAACGGCAGAAAAAGCTAACCATTAAACTAAACATTTCATTTATTTGTCGAAAGGGAAAGACTTCTTGCTCATAAAGACATTCTAATATTAAGCAAAAGACTTGAAAAAGGTTATTCTAATATATTATAGAATTGTAAATTATATGTACAAAAGGGTTCTCTATTTATAGAGAATACAAGACCTAGAATACTTGACCTAATGGGCTAAACCCAATACAACAAATAACAAATAAATAAATAATAATAATAATATTTACAACAAAAAGGATTAGTGTTTTTCAATTTTTTTTTCTCTCTTCTCTTTACATGGCTCCACATGGGGTCCACACACTTTTATGTGTGTGTAGGAGATAAAATTTTCTTCTACAACATGAGAAACATTAATCTCTAAACATAAATCAAACTAACTAAAGAAAGATGTAATATAGTAGGTGATAAGAACCTTGGGATACACTTCCCCTTAAGCTAACTCAAAGGATGGGAGTGCCCAAGGTTATAAACTCCACATTAGTTATCCATACCTTGCAAATGAGTCCTAACATTCTACCATGCTCCGCAACCCTAGCGCCCACGTGAGTTGGCTTTGCGATAGTTTTTTACTAGCCCTAGGTGAACACTGCAATGCCAACGTCACCACTCGCATTGCTCGATTGCAACTGGAAGGTATAGTGGAAGGCTCTGATACCATTTGATAAAAACTTTGCGATGCACTGCCCCAAAAACTAACTCAAAAAGTGAGAATGCACAAAACCTTATAAATCTCACATTAGTTACTTATTCAACTAATATGAAACTCTAAATCCCATACCTTGTAATTGGGTCCTAACATGTTGTTCATGATATATTAAAAGGGATTGCAAGAATATAGGAGCTAGCAATCACTAGTAGAGTGATTCTCAGAAAGTGTTATTTTATGCAGTAATTTTTTTTTTTTTTTTTCCAATTCCTAATCTTTTATCCAGATAAGACACATTTAATGTTCAGTTTACATGCTCCTATGTCATCTTACAATATGTTTGACAATCATCACTGACAATTATATCAGCAACCACAATTCGACTAGGTGATGCATGTAACTAACTGCAATGCAATGGTTGATGAATCATCAGTTGTGTGCCTGGCTTGTGGTTTATAGTTAGAAGCAAATTATGGAAAGTCCAAATACCAGTAGAAATTACCATGAGTTTATAAAGGAAATATAGTAGAAAATGAATGGAGATAGAAGCAGAGAGACCGAGAAAATGAACTTTCTGATCATCATAGATTCAGCGCATTCAAAATAATCCTTACAATGTAAATTCTCTTCTATTCTTAGTTTGTGAAATGAATTAGAGCAATCACTGCAATTTTAAGGACTGTAGTCCCTGGACCCTGCGTATAACAAGAGCTTTATAGTACTGATGAAAAGAAGAAGTGTTTTATGAATAAACTTCTGATTCATACCTGAAAGATACAGGAAGGTACCATTTATAATGAGTACAAAGAACAAAGCTAATAAATAAGAACAAAAAACTAAGAGGCATACAAAAGACTAAGAGACATTTTTACAATAACAAGAGAACCTAATAAATGAAGGAACAGATGACAAGAAAGAAATAAATGAATTCTAGAATATTCTACACTCCCCCTCAAGTTGGGAGATATATATTGATCATTCCCAACTTGCTGATCAAATCCTCAAAGGTCGGCTTAAGTAATCCTTTGGTGAGAATATCTGCCGTTTGCTCCTTGGTAGGTATATATGATAAGCATACACTACCGTCTTCTAATTTTTCTTTAATAAAGTGACGATCGACTTCCACATGTTTTGTTCTGTCATGATGAACAGGATTTTGAGCAATGCTGATAGCAGCTTTATTATCACAATATAATCTGATAGGTAGGGAATAAGAGATCTTCAACTCTTCCAGAAGTCTTCTTAACCAAATTCCTTCACAAATACCATGGGCTAAAGCCCGAAATTCCGCTTCTGCACTACTTCTTGCAACAACAGTTTGTTTCTTACTTCTCCAGGTCACAAGATTTCCCCAGACATAAGTACAGTAACCTGAAGTAGATCTTCGGTCCACTGCAGAACCAGCCCAGTCTGCATCTGTATAAATTTCAACCATCCTTTTGTTCCCCTTTTTAAAGAGAATTCCTCGACCAGGGGTGTTCTTGAGGTACTTGAGAATTCTATAAACAGCACTAAGGTGTTTTTCCTTAGGAGAATGCATGAATTGGCTAACCATGCTTACAGCAAAAGCAATATCAGGACGAGTATGAGACAAATAGATTAATTTTCCCACCAGTCTCTGGTACTGCTCCTTATCGACATCTTCCCCGTCTTCAACTCCCATTTTGATATTAGCTTCAATTGGAGTCTCTGCTGGCTTGCACCCAAGCATACCTGTTTCTTGCAACAAATCTAGAATGTATTTTTTCTGAGTTAAGGAAACTCCTTTCTTACTTCGAGCAACTTCCATGCCAAGGAAGTAATTGAGAGATCCAAGATCTTTTAGTTCAAACTGGTCAGCTAAACATTTTCTTAAAGAGGCTATCTCCTCGGTATCATTACCAGTGACAATTATATCATCAACATAGACAATGAGGATAGCAATTCTTCCTTTATCAGAGTGTTTAAAGAATAAAGTATGATCAGTCTGAGCTTGGGTGAACCCCTTTCCCTTAACAGCTTGAGTAAATTTCCCAAACCATTCTCTGGGAGATTGTTTAAGTCCATAAAGAGACTTCTGCAACTTGCACACAGATCCATCCCCTTTTTCAAAACCAGGAGGTGGATCCATGTAAACTTCCTCATGTAGATCACCATTCAAGAAGGCATTCTTGACATCTAATTGTTGCAATGGCCAATCAAGGTTGGCGGCAAGAGATAGCAGAACGCGGATAGTGTTAAGCTTGGCAACAGGAGCAAATGTCTCCTGATAATCTATCCCATGAGTCTGAGTAAATCCCTTAGCAACTAATCTGGCCTTATACCTATTGATGCTGTTGTCTGCATTAAATTTTATTGTGAACACCCACTTGCAACCAACAGTTTTCTTTCCTTTAGGTAATGTCACAAAATCCCATGTTTCATTTTTTATAAGTGCATCCATTTCTTCTAATACGGCATTCCTCCATTTTGGATCATCAAGTGCTTCTTGGATATTTTTGGGTATCCTGGTACTATCTAACATAGTATTGAAAGCACGAAAACCTGGAGATAACTTCTCATATGAGATATAATGAGAAATAGGATGAGCAGTGCAAGATCTAGTACCTTTCCGAAGAGCAATGGGCATATCAATGTTGGCTGTACTAGAGCATTCAAGTGGGTTACTAGAGCAAGGACTCGAGTCAGGATCCTGGCAGTCTAGAGTCTCTTGATGTATTCTGCGCCTGCTGTAGAATTTTCCCCATTTACCAGGAGGATCACAAGTACCGGGAGGATCATTAGACTCAGGTATAGTTGCTCCCCCTATTTCCTTCCCAATAACTCCCCCTGTTTCCAAAGGCCAAGGTAAGACAACAGCTTCATTTGGTTTCCCAGGCTTATCTTCATCCATATCACTAGACTCCCCCTGAAGAGAAGTCGGGGAAAAAAAGGATTGTGTCTCATAAAATGTAACATCCATGGAAACAAAGACCTTACGGAGAGAAGGTGAATAACACTTATAGCCTTTTTGATTAGGAGAATATCCTATGAAGACACATCTAATAGATTTAGGGTCAAGTTTGGACCTTTGATGTGGAGGAATGTGAACAAAGACCACAGAGCCAAATATTTTGGGAGGAAGAGAAGAAAAAACACAAAAGGAAGGAAAAGATTTAGTAAGACAAGACAAAGGAGAATGAAAATTTAGTACCCGAGAAGGCATCCGATTAATGAGATAAGAAGCTGTCAAGATGGCTTCCCCCATAGATATTTAGGGACATGCATCGTAAATAAGAGAGCTCGAGCAACTTCAATTAGATGTCTATTTTTCCTTTCAGCCACCCCATTTTGTTGAGGGGTATTAGGACAAGAACTTTGATGAATGATCCCATGTTGGTTTAGGTAATCTCCCAGAACAGAATTAAAAAATTTTGTACCATTATCTGTTCGCAAAACTTTGATAGGAGTCTGAAATTGAGTTTGAATCATAGCATGAAAGTTTTTAAAAGTGGATGCAGCATCAGACTTGTCTTTTAAGAGATATACCCAACATACCCTAGAATGATCATCAATGAAAGTAATAAACCAACGAGCACCCGAAACATTTTTTTCACGAGCAGGTCCCCAAATATCACTATGAATTAATGTAAAGGGGGAAGATTCATGATATTTCTTGGGAGAATAAGAGACACGAGAATGCTTTGCAAGTTGACAAGAATCACAAAAAAAGGAACTTGGCTTTTTATTGATAAATAGGTTAGGGAATAACTTCTGAAGATAAACAAAATTTGGGTGCCCTAACCTACGATGCCATAACAAAACATCATTACAATCATCTGATAAACATAGAGTGTGATTTGAAAAAATCCTCCTTTCACAAAGATCCTCCTCCAAATAGTAGAGCCCTTCTTCTTCTCTAGCACTGCCAATCATCATCCCCGAGTCCTGCTCCTGAAAGATACAAGTATTTGCAGAAAACTTAGCAACACAATGCAACTCAGCAGTAAGTTTACTAATAGAGATGAGGTTACAAGTAAGGGAGGGAACATGAAGGACATAATTCAAAATAATATGCTCAGAGAGTTTAATGGATCCCTTGCCCGCAATAGTGGAGAAACTTCCATCAGCTGTTCTTATTCGTGACGGGTGATAGTAAGGGATATAGGAAGAAAATAAGGTTGCATTACCTGTCATGTGATCAGAGGCTCCTGAATCAAGGATCCAACGATTACTATGTTCAACATGGAATGCCATACCTTTTTGAGCAACATGACTAGTTGCCTCAGCAGGTTGAGACATCAATTTCTGAAATTGCTCATACTGAGCCTTAGAGAGGAAAAAACCATCGGAATTTGAAGGGACATGGGACCCTTCTCCCTTATCTTCAGAAGATACTTGATTAGCACGATTCTTGTTCTGTCCTTTTGGTTTCCAGTTTGGTGGTTTGCCATGAATTTCCCAACATTTTTCACGGGTGTGACCACCCTTATTACAATGAGAACACCAACGATCAGAACGTTTTGAATCCCCAGAAGGACGAGCAGTATTCTTTGCTATAAGGGCAGACCCATCAGAAGACTTAGGATCCTTATCACCCAACATTACCTTTCGACGAAGCTCCTCCCTTCGTACCTCAGAAAAGGCAGTGGCAATGGAAGGTAATGGTTTTTGCCCCAAAATTCTTCCACGAACATCATCCAGATCAGAATTAAGGCCAGCAAGAAAATCATAGAGACGCCTTTTCTCTATATAATTTTTAAATATTGCATTAGCATCTAAACCTTGAAGGTCTGCTTTATCATAAAGATCCAACTCTTGCCACAATGTTTTTAAAGCAAGGAAGTACTCAGTAACAGTCTTCCCTCCTTGGCGTAAATCTTTCACCTTGGTGTTGAATTCAAAAGCCTGAGAGGCATTGCCCAGGTCAGAGTAGTATTCTTTAACAGCTTCCCAAATTTCTTGAGCCGTATCAAGGAATAAATAAGTTTGACTGATATCTGGTTCCATAGAATTGGTCAGCCATGTCATGACCAAAGCATTTTCAGTCACCCAAGCATCATAGCCAGGTTCATGTTGTGCTGGTTGAACCTTTCTTCCATCCAAATACCCCATCTTCCCTTTAGCCTGGATGAACAACTTAACAGATTGGCACCATTGCACATAGTTCCTACCGTTTAAACGGTGATTGGTGATCTGCATTGCTGGGTTGTCTCCAGAAAACGAAGAAATGGGAAGGGGTGAAGTTCCGGTCGAAATTCCAGATAAACTTTCAACATTTTCAGTATCCATGGCTTCCTAACAACAATACCCAGAAAAAAAAGTTCCTCCAAATATGGTTTTGACCCTCAAAACATGAAGAGGGAAGACAGTCGATCAGAACGAGGTATGACTCGCCGGAAAAAAGTGGCAGGATGGCGGCGCGTGGACCACACGCGCCGGCGAGGCTGACGGACGATGGCGGCGCGTGGCGGCGCGTGGCGGCGTTTCCGGCGACGGGTCTTGTGTTGGCTGGCTCGGAATTTCGTTCTGGATCTAGTGGTGGCCTTGGTTTTGTAGTTGGAGGTGTCTAGGTGAGGGTTCTGACTTTGGCAGAAGCAAAAATATGAAAAAAGGAATGGAAGGAAGGCAAAAAGGAAATTAGAACGGGAAAGAGACTGGATTATAACCTGCTCTTGATACCATGATGAAAAGAAGAAGTGTTTTATGAATAAACTTCTGATTCATACCTGAAAGATACAGGAAGGTACCATTTATAATGAGTACAAAGAACAAAGCTAATAAATAAGAACAAAAAACTAAGAGGCATACAAAAGACTAAGAGACATTTTTACAATAACAAGAGAACCTAATAAATGAAGGAACAGATGACAAGAAAGAAATAAATGAATTCTAGAATATTCTACAAGTACCATACTGCTTTTTGTTCATAAAAAAGCAAGAAGACAAGGAAATTTTTTATCCATATACATGAAGGGGAATACTTTTCTCCTTTAACAGGATAGAAGAGTTGTCTCTACTGAGACAAAAAAGTGGGACCAGCAACTTAAAAAAAAAAAAGTAAAAAACAAAAACAAAAGCTTGACACAGAAGTCGATGTATGTGTAGGAATGAAATCTTGTCTCTTGTAAAAGGAGAAAAGCATTTCCCATACAT
>JAVKPL010009602.1:0-38720 GCA_032173675.1 Gastrolobium villosum
ATTGAATTCTCAATTGATTTATTGCCTGGTGTGGGGCCGATCTCCTTGGCTCCATATCGGATGTCGCCACTTGAATTGGCTGAATTGAAGAAACATATAGAAGACCTGTCTGCGAAAAATTTTATTAGGCCGAGTGTGTCTCCGTGGGGAGCACCGGTGATATTTGTAAAGAAAAAGGATGGTAGCATGAGATTGTGCACTGACTACCGACAGCTGAATAAAGTGACTATTAAGAACCGGTACCCATTACCGCGTATTGATGATTTATTAGATCAGTTGAGGGGTGCCTGTGTATTTTCAAAGATTGATCTCCGGTCCGGATATCACCAGATTCGGATTAAACCGGAGGATGTACCTAAAACAACTTTCCGATCCAGATATGGACATTTTGAATATCAAGTGATTCCTTTCGGGCTTACTAATGCCCCTGCGGTGTTCATGGACTATATGAACCGCATTTTTAAACCGTATTTGGACCAGTTCGTGATTGTATTTATTGATGATATCTTAATCTATTCTAAGAGTAAAGAGGAGCACATGGACCATTTGAGGACTGTGTTGCAGGTGTTGAAAGACAAGAAACTGTATGCTAAACCGTCTAAGTGTGAATTCTGGTTGTCTGAGGTGCAATTTTTGGGCCATGTTATTTCTGCAAGTGGTGTTGCAGTGGATCCAAGCAAGATTGAAGCGGTGAGTGACTGGGAACGACCTAAGACTGTGACTGAGATTAGAAGTTTTCTGGGGCTTGCTGGCTATTATCGCCGATTTATACAGGGATTTTCTGCAATGGTTCTACCGTTGACCCGATTGACACGAAAGGATACTCCTTTTGTGTGGACCCAGGAATGTGAGGACTGTTTCCTGCTACTGAAAGAGAAATTGACCACTGCTCCGGTGTTGACTCTACCTGATCCGGAGGGTGAGTTTGTGTTATATTGTGATGCTTCTAAGAAAGGTTTAGGGAGCGTGCTGATGCAGGAAGGAAAAGTGATTGCATATGCGTCTAGGCAGTTAAGGCCGCATGAAGAAAATTATCCGACGCATGACTTGGAATTGGCTGCTATTGTGTTTGCCTTGAAAATTTGGAGGCACTTTCTGTATGGGATGAAATTTGCTGTGTTCAGCGACCACAAAAGCTTGAAATATTTGTTTGATCAGAAGGAGCTGAATATGAGACAGCGTAGATGGGTTGAATTCTTGAAAGATTATGACTTTGAGCTGAAATACCACCCGGGAAAGGCTAATGTTGTGGCAGATGCATTGAGTAGGAAGTCTGTTAATTTATCTCATATGATGATGTGGGACAATGAAGTGATTGAGCAATTCCGTGACATGAAAATAACGGATTTCTTTGCAGGGAGAATGTGTGATATGGAGTTGACTCGGATTGAGAACGAGCTGCATGAAAAGATTAAGGAGACTCAAATCAGAAATGAAAGTATAAAGTATCTGAAAGGCCAGAGTGGCATATCTGTTAATGAACGGGGGTTGTTGTTATATCAGGGCAGGATTGTTGTGCCCAAGGAACTTGCTGAGGAAGTTATGACTGAGGCCCATAAGGGTCAATATGCTATCCACCCAGGTGCCACAAAGATGTATCAAGATTTGAAAGTTAAGTTCTGGTGGCCTGGTATGAAAAGGGATGTTGCCGAGTACGTGTCTAAGTGCTTGGTTTGTCAGAAAGTGAAAATAGAGCATCAGAAACCTGCTGGATTACTTCAGCCGCTGGATATACCTGAATGGAAATGGGAGAGTATTTCAATGGATTTTGTTGTCGGATTGCCGAGAACTCAAGCTGGTTATGATTCGATTTGGGTTATTGTGGACCGACTTACGAAGTCTGCACATTTTCTACCAGTACGAGTAGACTACACCACAGAGAAGTTGGCTACACTTTATGTAAAGGAGATTGTTAGACTCCATGGGATACCGATTAGCATTGTGAGCGATCGGGACCCGAAGTTTACTTCACGATTTTGGGGAGCTTTGCAGCAGGCTTTTGGCACTCAGCTCCGGCTGAGCACTGCTTATCACCCGCAGACTGATGGTCAGACTGAGAGGACCATACAGACACTTGAGGATATGCTGAGAGCTTGCACACTGGAACAGGGTAATGCTTGGGATAAGTACTTACCACTGGTGGAATTTTCTTATAACAACAGTTTTCATTCCAGTCTGGGTATGGCACCATATGAGGTTTTGTATGGCAGGAGGTGTCGTACGCCCACTTGTTGGACTGAGGTAGGCGATAAAGAAAGATTTGGTCCGGATTTTGTGCAGGAAACGACGGTGCAAATTGAAATGATCAGAGAAAAATTGAAACAGGCACAGAATCGGCAGAAAAGCTACTATGACAATAAGCATAGACCGCTGGAATTTGAGGAAGGCGACCATGTATTTGTACGTTTGTCGCCGGTCACAGGTGTTGGCCGTGCGTTGGGTGTGAGGAAGCTGAGTCCACGATTTATTGGGCCATATCAGATTATGAAAAGAGTAGGATTGGTGGCCTATCAGCTTGCCTTACCCCCGCAGTTATCTAATTTACATGATGTTTTTCATGTGTCGCAGTTGCGACGTTATGTTCCGGATGAGTCACATGTTGTGATGCCGGATAATATTGAAATCAGGGAGAATTTGAAGACTCCCATTGGTCCTATTGCAGTGTTAGATCGCAGTGAAAAGCGATTGAGAAGTAAAGTGATTCCCATGCTGAAGATTCAGTGGGAAGGCCGCACACCTGAGGAGGCTACTTGGGAGCGGGAGATTTAACGAGAATTCTCCGGCTGTATCCTGAGTTAGTGAGCAGGTATGATTTAATTTTGCGGACAAAATTTCAAAAAGGTGGGGTGAATATAACACCTCATATATTTAAATGTTTATTTCAATGTTATATTGTGAAATGAAAGTTGATTGGATTAGTGAAAATCCAAGTATTATGGCCAAAAGGGGCAAAAAGGGCAAAATTGTAATTTGCCAACCGTGTGTTATGAGGCTTAAATATTGAGTTAGAGATTTCAAATGACAAAAGTAATGCTGGAAATGGAATCAGGGCGAAAAATTGAGTGAATAGGCAAATTTGGGAAAAATTGATGAATAGTGATTTTTAGTGTTAAAATACTGTGGTGTGAGTGTACCAATAGGTGTGAAATTTTTATCATTATTTTGGAGAAATAAAAATATGTCATGGACTGGAAAAATATTTAGATTAAGGAATTATGATCGGAAATTTTATCGGAGTAAAAGTTAGATCGCGTGTGGGACCCGTGTGACCGAAGTCACTTGGCCCCACCCCCTTTTTCTTCTTCTTTTCTCCCTTTCTTCCCTCCATTCCCGTGCGCACCCCCTGTGAGAAAAGAAAGGAACCAAGAGCCATTTCTCCATTTTCTTCCCATTTCTTCGTTTCTCCACCGAATCGCTTGATTTTGGTGTTGAAATCTATCGTAAACAACCTTCCAAAGCCATTGGTAACACTTAGAAGCCATGAATCCATCTCTTTGGCCGCGTTTTAAGCAAAGTCAGATCCGACCCATAAGTGTTTTTGGATATTTCTTGGAGTTTTGAGCTTCAAATGGTTTAGTGAAGCCTTGGTGGTGATCATACTACCCATTGTAAGTATATTTGTGGTCTTTTGATAGTTGATTTCTTATATCTATGAATATGTGTTCAAACCTTTGATTTTAGATGTGTGATGATAGAGAGCCCAAATGCAAAAATGCTATTAGATGAAAAGGCCTTAGAATCATGTTTGTAAGCTAGAAATGCTATGTTAAATTTTGGTGAAAAATCTAGGTTTTTAACTTAGAGAATTTTGAGGAATTTTGATGAAAAATGAGTTTTTGTGTAATTGGGATTTAATGATTGTTGTAGGGTGCCTCACACGGTTGGAATTGTGAAAAGTTGATTTGGAGCATACGTTTGGAACGGTGTTGCTCGTGTTAAGGTAAACTCTTGGAACTTGGGTTTAATCCCTAGTGAGCTCCACCACACCTAGAGGAAGGTTGTGGTTGGATTATGTGGTGATGACATGATGTGTTTGTGTGCTTGTATGCATATTGCTTGTATTGTGTGAAAATTGTGTGGTCACTGATCAGTTGACGAGTGGAGTTTGGTTATCCGCTGGATTCATCCTTGTGAGAATGCCAGTCGGGTATTGCCGTGGAGTCGACTCTGGGAGCGGCGCCAGGATGATCCAAACGTGGGACGTCCGCCGGATAGGGCTCATGAGGAGTTCCGGTTGGGTATTGCCATGGAGTCTTCTCAACCATGGGAGAGGCGCCAGGACGGTCTCGGGAGTTATATGATGGAGTCCTTGAACATGAATCCATGAGTGGATGTTCTTGGGTGTCTCCAGGAGGATGGTGATATTGTTTTACTTGCATGCCATATTATGTCATTTTGATACATTTTAGTGAGCCATGGAGTGGAGAGAGCCTCTAGCTCCATTGGTTTACTGAGATATATCCGTATATCTCACCCCGTGTTTGGGGGACCACATTTCAGGTCACTATGAGCCAGGAGGAGCTTCGGGCAAGAAGCCCGTGTAGTGGACGTTGGATTTGGCATGCGGTGCATTTGGATTGCATGGCTTTTTGGAGGAGTTTATGGAGTGCACATAGCATACCATTAGTGTTTTGAGACTTAGGTCATGAACATATTGCATGATGTCATTTCCATGCTTTTGTTAGTGTTCATGGTCATATGCTAAGTCTTGTTATGTTTTATTATTCATGGCTTGGATAACTGTATATTTTGAGTGAGCATGGGACTTGTCCATTGCCACATTCATAGCCTTGAAGTCTTGATGTGTAATGTTGTAAAATGGTCCATATTTGCATGTAAATGGCCATTATTTTGAGAATGATGTAATTGATGTTAAACTTAAGGAAAATGCATGATGGAAGGGCCTAGAGCCTACATTAGGACATGATTATGTGTTATGTGGAGTACCAAGGGGTTAGGGATGGATTACACACCCTTTTTGGGGCTCAAAACTGCTGTAATCTGTCATTTTGCTGCATAGTAATCGATTACCCAAGCATGGTAATCGATTACCATGCAACAGGGGACGAAAAATTAGCTACTGTCTGCACTGGTAATCGATTACTGGCCTTTGGTAATCGATTACCATGTGAGGTAATCGATTACCCCAAGTTGGTAATCGATTACCAGAACAGAGGAATTGAAAAATTGGCTACTGCCTCATTTTTGACAGGTGGTAATCGATTACCACCCTCTGGTAATCGATTACCACAGTGTAAATTTCGAAAATTCAGTTTTTCTAGACTAAAAGAAAGGGGCTTAACTTGATGGGTAGAACTCCAAATGATACGTGGTTTGAAACCATGCGTAGATAACGTAAAGGACTATAACTTGGTAAAATGAGAGGGTATGATGATGAGTTTAAATGAATCGAATTAAAAGAAAGATTTATGATGTTAGAAAGTGTATGATTCCGCAAATGGCATTTACAATTATAGTGTGCTTTTAATTGATTACGGAAAAAGTGTTTATGCAAGAAAAGTAATATGTTAAAAGAAAAATTTGCCCGTAATTTAATTAATCTAATCACTGTGATTGTAACTGCGCTTAATATCATAATCAATGTTAACAATACCGGTGTACAACGGGCTGTTACACAAAACGAATCTCTATAACATTACACAATCACTTTTCCTACAACATAATAAACATAAAACCCTTTTAAATATTTATTAAAAATTCATATAATTGTTTAAAATCTTATAAATTCATATTGTCCCTTCTTATTTTATAACTTTTATTGAAACCATTTAAAATTCAATTTATAAAATTTTGATTGTAAAAAATATCTTTAAAAATTTACAATTTTAGATAATCTTTTAAAATTTATAAAAAAATTTGTATCTCAAAATAATCTTTTAAAATTTTAATGGAATATCACCCTTAAGAGCCTAAAGAGCATGTGAGGTTGTGGAATCACCAAAACAATATGCTGAAAATGAAAAAGTAAAGCTAAGATAAACCCGAAGCTGGAAAGTCAAAGCACTAAAATGATGTTATGAAAAAATAAAAATAGGGATTTATTAATCTTATGTTACATAAAACAAAATTTATCTCCTACACACACAAATTCAAGATGGGTCCCACTCTACTTTTTCTCTCTTTTTCCTTAAAAGTGGACCTCACCTTATAAATGAGTCAGTAGGAGATAACAATTATCTCCTATTACATGAGAAAACTAATACCCATAAAAATATCATGTATTAGATAGTATTATTGTTGGGAAAACATTTTCTCATTTTAAAGGAAAAAATTTCTCTCCTACTAAAGACTCAATGTATAAGTGGGACCTACAAAATAGTGGAGAGAGAAAAAAGTTTAAGGTGAGACCCACTTATACAATGTGTAGAGAAAATTTTCTCCTTTGAGAAAATGTTTTCCCATTATTGTTTGAGATTAATGATGTAAAGAATTTTTTTCAAAATGTTTTTAGTTTCTTATAACAAACGTTGAAAAAAAACTTACCCCATCCTACTTTCTCAGAATTTCTAGAATAATCTCCTTACCATACAACTATAAAGCAATAGACGATAGAGAATTGATGCAGCTGTGGTTCTTCCCATTAGGGGTGAAACTGGGCCGGGCCGGCCCACAGGGGCCTACAACCCAGCCCATTAGTGGCTTAGCCTGGCTCGGCCTTTTTACTTGGCAGGTTAGGCTTGGGCTGGTGTAAAGGTTTGATTACATAATTGGGCCGGAGGCTTAATACATTAAGCCTGGCCCATGAGCCTCCAAGGCTGGCCCAATTGTTCTGGATAGTTCTGGTTTGGAATTTCAGTTACTAGAGTTAATAACATACCAAAAATTCTTTTTACTCTTTACTCATATCTTGTAAGACGATAGTGTTATTGCTAAGTCTTAATTCACCTGCAAGCTCCCGAGTCTCGAGTAAGACACACCACCGCCGTTCACGCCACCACCGCCGTCCTCCACCGTTCACGCCACCACCGTTTTCCACCAACTTCAATTTATCTCTCATCTCTGTGTGTTTACTTATCAGATAAATAGAGTTCGTCGTTCATATTGATCTTGATTAGAAAAAGCTTAATATCAGATTATCTGATTTGTAATGTTTAATTGAAAGGCTGAGAAGGAAAGAGGTGTATTTCGAATCATCGAATCATCATGGTTCTGTTTGGACGTTAAAATTGTGATTTTTATTTTAACAATAGGATTTGAGTATTTTGTGGAGTTAATTCATGATCTGCTTGGAAGTTAGAAATTAACAGGCTAACGGGCCGGGCCGGGCCATTTATTTTTTTATAAATGAGCCAAGAAAGGCTAACAATTAAACTCATACTATGCTATTGGGCCGGGCCAAATTGAAATTTTTTGGCATAGGCTTGGGCTTTACGGGGCAAAGCTCGGCCCAGCCCAGCCCACTTTCACCCCTACTTGCCATATAAAACCTAAACAAAAAACACAAGGGAACCCACTCACTCTCAAAGAGCGTGGACTCACTTTCTATCACATACCATTGCATATAGCCAGGAAGAAAGTGTACTCCGCGCGCGTGGTAATTAATTGCTGAACGACAATGTTGTCGTATAGTATCTACGTTTCGAAAATATTCTCAGTACGTATACCGGATATGTAGGCTCATTATGGGTGTCTACAAATTTGAACAGTATCCCCATATACTAAAACAAATGAATTGGTTTTTTTCACACAAAAAAAAAACAAATGAATTGGTTTGCTTGAGTAAGGGGTTCAAACCCTGCCTCAAGCAAGTTCTTGGAAAAATTTTGGGGGCCAGAGGATGAGCCTCTTCCTCGGTTAGGGGATTAGTCTCATCCTTCCTCTAGTAGCGAAACTTAATGCACCTGTTGTTCCAATGAGGGGCTAGTCTACAGGGCCGTACTCCAAGGGCAAGGTGACCGGAGGAGGTTGAATGAGGATACCTACAGGTTATACAAAAAAAAAACAAATGAATTATGTTATCAAAAAAACAAAAAACAAATTAATTAGTAATGCACCGTAATTTAAAATAAATGAATTATTGACGTACGGAACTTCATTGCAGATGTAATATTGTAGATTTTTTTATATTAAGATTACTCGATAACTATTTTGTCAAATATGGAAAAGAAGGTAATATATTTACATTATCCATATTTTTATGATTACTTTCTCTCATATCTTTAATTTTTTTTTTAATTAGAAAATACCTATTTCTGTTGTGGGGGCAAAAAAAAAAAAAACGGAAAGGAGTTTCTCTTGCTTTTGGCATAGCGGGGCTGGCGAGAGGCCCGCACTACGGATTATTAGCTCAGTGGTAGAGCACATCCCTAATAATTGCGTCGTTGTGTCTGAACTGTGAGGCTTTCAGTCACATGGATAGTTCAATGTACTCGTCAGTGCCTGACCCTGAGATGTAGATCATTCAAGGCGCATTAGCATGACGTACTTCTCCTGTTCGAATTGGGGTATTTGAGAACAAAGTAACTAGAAAAAAAAAGGATTGTTAGAACAGTCCTCTTTTTTCAATAGGGATCATCTAAAAGGAAAGGTATCTTAACTGTATTTATGCTGAAAGGTTGACATAGACATTTCCATAGTCTAAGGGCTCATTTAGATGAACTTATGAAAAAAGCATTTTTTATGCTTTGTTTATTTTAGAAATATTTTTTATAAAATTTAAAGCTATTTAAATTTTATAAAAAATATTTTGATTTTGAAAAAATATTTAACTTTTAATTTTTACTTTTTTCAGACATTAAAATTTTCAGTTTTCCAAAAAAAGTAGATTTTTAATTTTTTGTGGCTTTTTTTTTAAGATATCTAAATAGACTTTGTAGTAATTTTTTTAGGGAAGGATATTGTAACAACCAAGTTGTGTTACTACCATGTTACTATCAATCAATCTCACCGTTAGATCGATTATGTTGATTAAACGGTTATATTTATTTCCATCTTTGTATGATTATGATTTCCCATATTTAAAGTATTAAATATGAGGAATCATAACCATACAAAGATGGAAATAAATATAAAGTATTAAATTTGTGAAATCATGACTATTTGGAAATAAATATAACCATTGGATCAATATAATCGATCTAACGATAAGATTAATTGATAGTAACGCAACTTGATTGTTACAATATCCTTCATATTTTTTTAATAAAATAAAGAGAAAAATATTTATCCTTTAAAATGACACGACTTATATCATTTCACTATAAAAAGAAGTGAGCGAGACAGCGTGGAAAAGAGGTACCCAGATTCTAGAAAATAACCAAAACGCGCAAAAGATTGGAATAGTACGAAAAAGTTCTCAACTTGGGAGAGAAAACACAAAGCGAAATGTAACGGACCCTCATGCTGAACTGGGCCTAGTGGTGCGAACCCGCAAGAAGCCCAAGTATTTGAATGATTATGAGACCAGCTAATATAGTCTTGGCCCAATGAACCTCTTTAAATGTCCTTTAATTAGTACTATTAATAGTCATACGGGCTTATGTAGTCTTGGGCCAATGAACCTCTTTAAATGTCTTTTAATTAGTACTATTAATAGCCATACGGGCTTATGTAGTCTTGGGCCAATGAACCCCTTTAAATGTCTTTTAATTAGTACTATTAATAGCCATACGGGCTTATGAGTGGATAGGAAAGCCCAATATGAATAGGGCATTATATATAGTGACCTAAGACCAATGAATATGATTATGAAAATCCTGAATAATTCTTCTCTCTACAATCTTTTCTTTTCTCTCTCTACCTACCTTTCTAATTCCCTGAATTCCAATAGATCTACGAACAGTGCACTACACGAAAAAAGAAGGGTTGTGGTACTGTTCTTCCGAGGTTGTCATGCCAATGTCAAAAAAGAAAGAGGAACCCGAAGCCACACCCACTTTACCTTCTTCTTATGTGTTACTTTTGCGAATCGTGAGCAAAAGGAGAACTTGGGTATGCATATTTGTTATTTTTTATGGCTTGCTTTTGACATGTTCATGGAATTTCCTCAACTACATGATTTCATGGTACAAGTTGCAAGCTGAATCATCCACTTCATGGTGGCCTGCTCTCTACGCCTCGGTGCTTCTTGGAACATATTTTGGGCTTTTTTCGATGGTTGCAGCTCTTGCAGTGGTGGTGCCTGCGGTTCTGGTGACGTGTATCGCCATCGTGGTGTTGTTGGCTTTCTTTGGTAAGCCTAAAAGAGCTTTGGTTGTTGAGGGGAGGAAGATCACCATGGAAATTCTCGGTTTTGTGATGAAGGTTTTGATAAAGGGAGGGAAGGCTGTTGCTGCAGTTTGTGCTGTTTTGGGGTATTTTGTTTGTGTTGGAATGAGATGATATTTGTTGTGTCGTATAATTGTTGCAATTTTAATGATTGATTACATATTTATATAAACATTGGAAATTTGTATTAAATAGAAATAGTAACAGTTTATTTTATTTCCTTATTCATAGCTGACTGACAGCGAATTTATAATGGACCTAGAGTCCTTATTTATGTATATAATTACCCTATTAGAGAAAGAATAAACCAGCAGAAATATTCATAATATGGCACCATTGTTTTGACATGGTATCAAAACATTTATGATCTAGGAACCTATTTCCATTAAACTTCCCATATCGTATTTTTTCAATTTGCCCGATTTGAATTTCTTTTTCTGTTACCTATTTCGGATTTCTATTTAGTAAACGTCATCGGAAGAAAATAAATTGTTACTATTTCTATTTAGTACAAATCTCCTATGATTATGGCAATCAATTGCAAATAAGAAAATTAATTTATTTAATACCAATTTCTTATGATTATATAACTGTGTAATCAATGATTAAAATTCTAACAATTATATAACTCAACAAATATTATCTTATTTCAACAAGATGTAACATTGAAGCTATTAGAATTTTGAATTTGGTGTGATGGGTTTGCTGCGGTGGTTGGGTTAGTGAGATTTCGAGTTAGATGGGGTTTGCAAATCTATTTAAAGTTTATAAAAGTTTCCATCTTTAAATAAATTTGCAAACCCCATCTAACCCGAAATCTCACTAACCCAACCACCGCAGCAAACCCATCACACCAAATTCAAGATTCTAACACCTTCAATGTTACATCTTGTTGAAATAAGATAATATTTGTTGAGTTATATAATTGTTAGAATTTTAATCATTGATTACACAGTTATATAATCATAAGAAATTGGTATTAAATAAATTAATTTTTTTATTTGCAATTGATTGGCATAATCATAGGAGATTTGTATTAAATAGAAATAGTAACAATTTATTTTCTTTCGATGACGTCTACTGAATAGAAATCCGAAATAAGTAACAGAAAAAGAAATTCAAATCGGGCAAATTGACAAAATATAATGTGGGAAGTTTAATGGAAATAGGTTCCTAGATCAGAAATGTTTTGATACCATGTCAAAACAATGGTGCCATATTATGAATATTTCTGCAGGTTTATTCTTCCTCTAATGGGGTAATTATATACATAAATAAGGACTCTAGGTCCATTATAAATTCGCTGTCAATCAGCTATGAATAAGGAAATAAAATAAACTGTTACTATTTCTATTTAATACAAATTTCCTATGTTTATGTAAATATGTAATCAATCATTAAAATTGCAACAATTATACGACACAACAAATATCATCTCATTCCAACACAAACAAAATACCCCAAAACAGCACAAACTGCAGCAACAGCCTTCCCTCCCTTTATCAAAACCTTCATCACAAAACCGAGAATTTCCATGGTGATCTTCCTCCCCTCAACAACCAAAGCTCTTTTAGGCTTACCAAAGAAAGCCAACAACACCACGATGGCGATACACGTCACCAGAACCGCAGGCACCACCACTGCAAGAGCTGCAACCATCGAAAAAAGCCCAAAATATGTTCCAAGAAGCACCGAGGCGTAGAGAGCAGGCCACCATGAAGTGGATGATTCAGCTTGCAACTTGTACCATGAAATCATGTAGTTGAGGAAATTCCATGAACATGTCAAAAGCAAGCCATAAAAAATAACAAATATGCATACCCAAGTTCTCCTTTTGCTCACGATTCGCAAAAGTAACACATAAGAAGAAGGTAAAGTGGGTGTGGCTTCGGGTTCCTCTTTCACTTTTGACATTGGCATGACAACCTCGGAAGAACAGTACCACAACCCTTCTTGTTTCGTGTAGTGCACTGTTCGTAGATCTATTGGAATTCAGGGAATTAGAAAGGGAGGTAGAGAGAGAGAAAGAAGAGATTGTAGAGAGAAGAATTATTCAGAATTTTCATAATCATATTCATTGGTCTTAGGTCACTATATATAATGCCCTATTCATATTGGGCTTTCCTATCCACTCATAAGCCCGTATGGCTATTAATAGTACTAATTAAAAGACATTTAAAGAGGTTCATTGGCCCAAGACTACATAAGCCCGTATGGCTATTAATAGTACTAATTAAAAGACATTTAAAGAGGTTCATTGGCCCAAGACTACATAAGCCCGTATGGCTATTAATAGTACTAATTAAAAGACATTTAAAGAGGTTCATTGGGCCAAGACTATATCAGCTGGTCCCATAATCATTCAAATAATTGGGCTTCTTGCGGGTTCGCACCACTGGGCCCAGTTCAGCATGAGGGTCCGTTACATTTCGCTTTGTGTTTTCTCTCCCAAGTTGAGAACTTTTTCGTACTATTCCAATCTTTTGCGCGTTTTGGTTATTTTCTGGAATCTGGGTACCTCTTTTCCACGCTATGTCTCGCTCACTTCTTTTTATAGTGAAATGATATAAGTCGTGTCATTTTAAAGGATAAATATTTTTCTCTTTATTTTATTAAAAAAAATATGAAGGATATTGTAACAATCAAGTTGCGTTACTATCAATTAATCTCATCGTTAGATCGATTATATTGATCCAATGGTTATATTTATTTCCAAATAGTCATGATTTCCCAAATTTAATACTTTATATTTATTTCCACCTTTGTATGGTTATGATTCCTCATATTTAATACTTTAAATATGGGAAATCATAACCATACAAAGATGGAAATAAATATAACCGTTTGATCAACATAATCGATCTAACGGTGAGATTGATTGATAGTAACATGGTAGTAACACAACTTGGTTGTTACAATATCCTTCCCTAAAAAAATTACTACAAAGTCTATTTAGATATCTTAAAAAAAAGCCACAAAAAATTAAAAATCTACTTTTTTTGGAAAACTAAAAATTTTAATTTCTGAAAAAAGTAAAAATTAAAAGTTAAATATTTTTTCAAAATCAAAATATTTTTTATAAAATTTAAATAGCTTTAACTTTTATAAAAAATATTTCTAAAATAAACAAAGCATAAAAAATGCTTTTTTCATAAGTTCATCTAAATGAGCCCTTAGACTATGGAAATGTCTATGTCAACCTTTCAGCATAAATACAGTTAAAACACCTTTCCTTTTAGATGATCCCTATTGAAAAAAGAGGACTGTTCTAACAATCCATTTTTTTTCTAGTTACTTTGTTCTCAAATACCCCAATTCGAACAGGAGAAGTACGTCATGCTAATGCGCCTTGAATGATCTACATCTCAGGGTCAGGCACTGACGAGTACATTGAACTATCCATGTGACTGAAAGCCTCACAGTCCAGACACAACGACGCAATTATTAGGGATGTGCTCTACCACTGAGCTAATAATCCGTAGTGCGGGCCTCTCGCCAGCCCCGCTATGCCAAAAGCAAGAGAAACTCCTTTCCTTTTTTTTTTGCCCCCACAACAGAAATAGGTATTTTCTAATTAAAAAAAAATAAAGATATGAGAGAAAGTAATCATAAAAATATGGATAATGCAAATATATTACTTTCTTTTCCATATTTGACAAAATAGTTACCGAGTAATCTTAATATAAAAAAATCTACAATATTACATCTGCAATGAAGTTCCGTACGTCAATAATTCATTTATTTTAAATTACGGTGCATTACTAATTAATTTGTTTTTTGTTTTTTTTGATAACATAATTCATTTGTTTTTTTTTTGTATAACCTGTAGGTATCCTCATTCAACCTCCTCCGGTCACCTTGCCCTTGGAGTACGGCCCTGTAGACTAGCCCCTCATTGGAACAGCAGGTGCATTAAGTTTCGCTACCAGAGGAAGGATGAGACTAATCCCCTAACCGAGGAGGAGGCTCATCCTCTGGCCCCCAAAATTTTTCCAAGAACTTGCTTGAGGCAGGGTTTGAACCCCTTACTCAAGCAAACCAATTCATTTGTTTTTTTTTTGTGTGAAAAAAACCAATTCATTTGTTTTAGTATATGGGGATACTGTTCAAATTTGTAGACACCCATAATGAGCCTACATATCCGGTATACGTACTGAGAATATTTTCGAAACGTAGATACTATACGACAACATTGTCGTTCAGCAATTAATTACCACGCGCGCGGAGTACACTTTCTTCCTGGCTATATGCAATGGTATGTGATAGAAAGTGAGTCCACGCTCTTTGAGAGTGAGTGGGTTCCCTTGTGTTTTTTGTTTAGGTTTTATATGGCAAGTAGGGGTGAAAGTGGGCTGGGCTGGGCCGAGCTTTGCCCCGTAAAGCCCAAGCCTATGCCAAAAAATTTCAATTTGGCCCGGCCCGATAGCATAGTATGAGTCTAACTGTTAGCCTGTCTTGGCCCATTTATAAAAAAATAAATGGCCCGGCCCGGCCCGTTAGCCTGTTAATTTTTAACTTCCAAGCAGATCATGAATTAACTCCACAAAATACTCAAATTCTATTGTTAAAATAAAAATCACAATTTTAACGTCCAAACAGAACCATGATGATTCGATGATTCGAAATACACCTCTTTCCTTCTCAGCCTTTCAATTAAACATTACAAATCAGATAATCTGATATTAAGCTTTTTCTAATCAAGATCAATATGAACGACGAACTCTATTTATCTGATAAGTAAACACACAGAGATGAGAGATAACTTGAAGTTGGTGGACAACGGTGGTGGCGTGAACGGTGGAGGACGGCGGTGGTGGCGTGAACGGCGGTGGTGTGTCTTACTCGGGACTCGGGAGCTTGCAGGTGAATTAAGACTTAGCAATAACACTGTCGTCTTACAAGATATGAGTAAAGAGTAAAAAGAATTTTTGGTATGTTATTAACTCTAGTAACTGAGATTCCAAACCAGAACTATCCAGAACAATTGGGCCAGCCTTGGAGGCTCATGGGCCAGGCTTAATATATTAAGCCTCCGGCCCAATTATGTAATCAAACCTTTACACCAGCCCAAGCCCAACCTGCCAAGTAAAAAGGCCGAGCCAGGCTAAGCCACTAATGGGCTGGGTTGTAGGCCCCTGTGGGCCGGCCCGGCCCAGTTTCACCCCTAATGGCAAGAACCACAGCTGCATCAATTCTCTGTCGTCTATTGCTTTAGAGCTGTATGGTAAGGAGATTATTCTAGAAATTCTGAGAAAGTAGGATGGGGTAAGTTTTTTTTTCAACGTTTGTTAAAAGAAACTAAAAATATTTTGAAAAAAATTCTTTCCATCATTAATCTCAAACAATAATGGGAAAACATTTTCTCAAAGGAGAAAATTTTCTCCTACACATTGTATAAGTGGGTCTCACCTTAAAATTTTTTCTCTCTCCACTATTTTGTAGATCCCACTTATACATTGAGTCTTTAGTAGGAGAAAAAATTTCTCCTTTAAAAGGAGAAAATGTTTTCCCAACAATAATACTATCTAATACATGATATTTTATGGGTATTAGTTTTCTCATGTAATAGGAGATAATTGTTATCTCCTACTGACTCATTTATAAGGTGAGGTCCACTTTTAAGGAAAGAGAGAGAAAAAGTAGAGTGGGACCCATCTTGAATTTGTGTGTGTAGGAGATAGATTTTGTTTTATGTAACATAAGATTAATAAATCCCTATTTTTATTTTTTCATAACATCATTTTAGTGCTTTGACTTTCCAGCTTCGGGTTTATCTTAGCTTTACTTTTTCATTTTCAGCATATTGTTTTGGTGATTCCACAACCTCACATGCTCTTTAGGCTCTTAAGGGTGATATTCCATTAAAATTTTAAAAGATTATTTTGAGATACAAAAAATCTTATAAATTTTAAAAGATTATCTAAAATTGTAAATTTTTAAAGATATTTTTTACAATCAAAATTTTATAAATTGAATTTTAAATGGTTTCAATAAAAGTTATAAAATAAGAAGGGACAATATGAATTTATAAGATTTTAAACAATTATATGAATTTTTAATAAATATTTAAAAGGGTTTTATGTTTATTATGTTGTAGGAAAAGTGATTGTGTAATGTTATAGAGATTCGTTTTGCGTGCCATATTTTTTTCTTTTCTTTTTTGTTTTAAAATGTGTGGGCCCCACAAAATGTTGTGAGTGTAGGAAAGTTTGTTGTGTTATGTTAAAGGAGGAAATGAAAACCCTATTTAAAATTACAAGAGTTAGAAAAAATATATATCAAAGAAATACAATGATATTAATAAAAAAAGTAAAACCAAATGTAATTTGATGTCTTACTAAGCCGCAGATCTCCACATATTTATACTAGCCCTCCACACATTAACATCTTCTTGTTTCTGCTTTTGGGTTTGACCAATGTAATGAAAATTATCTACTTCATCTTGTATTAGAGCTATGCATATATGGTTATAAGACCCACTATTTTTTTATTTATTAAAATAATTCAAAATTTGCATATAAAATCTAAAGTTCATGATAAAATTTTGTTTGGAATTTTTTGCCATTGATCTTGGGAACCTTGGGGGTTTTGTTCTAGTGATGAGAGTTTTCTAACCATATATCATATGCATGTTTTCATTAAGTATTCTAAGAAAATTTTGAATCTAAATTTCTTGGTTTTATTAAATGAAAGTTTAGAAAACTTCTTAAATTATTTTCAATTGATACATTTGAAACCTTAATTTGCTTTGGGGCTTTTGAAAAACAAGTTTTGAGTGATCTATTGATACAAAAATTGTTTGAAATCATTTCCTATAGCAAAGGATTTCGTTCATGAATGCATTGTTACGAAACATATGGTTTATATTATAAAAGTTTCCATCTTTCTTTAAATAAATCTTATTTCATTTATGTAAAACGAAAATTGATTTGGGAATTTTTGTTCCCATGTTGTTTTCCCACTGTTTTATGTTGTTTTTAATACAAAAATCTCATATATTTGTGCTAAGAAAAATCACAACTCATATCTTGAAAAATTAATTTTTGAACTTTCAAAAGCTCTAAAAAATCGCTAAAAATCTGTTGTTTTGAGATGGATTAGAGTAGAATCTTGTTGAATGTTGTTTCTGGGTTGTTTTGTGATAAAAATGCTCAAGAATCTGATGTTTTTAAGCTTTAATGAAGCTCCCATGACGGAATCTGTTTCGAGCGGGTCGGCCGTAAAGGAAGAAGAAGACACTGCAATATAGAAATATCAAGAAATCCTAGGGTTATAGTGAGATTGTGAGAGAGACATTCCATTTATATTTCTTACTAAAAAGTCTCACGAAATCCACATCAATAGAAAATCCACTCAAACTGTCAAATTTTTGAGTACCACAAGATTATTTTTTTCGTTATTTAAAGTCCTGATTGAATACCACCAGATTTGGATAGACTTTAAATTAATCTTTTAAAATCTTAATCGAATATCACGTGACTTTTTTTTAATCCTTTCAAGTCTTAATTGAATACTAATGAAATTTTTTGTCCAAAAATAATCCATTAAAATACTTTAAATTTTCAATCCAATACACCCTTTTAGAGTGAAAAGAGAAAAAATATTGTGAGGTACAATACAACTATACAAGTAATTTTTTTTATATCTTTTTTTGGTGTAAAGTTTTGGGTTTGTTTGATTCTCTTTTACTACAGTCCGTAGCAATAGAAAAATGAAGCCTCAAAGTGAGTCATGAATTAATGGGATAAGACTTTGTTAGTGGGCTGTTTAACTATATACCAATTTGGCCCATAAATTAATGGAGGGTAAGTCTAGTTGGCCCACAAGCATGTGATAACTGAGGACCCGTTCTTGTTGTACGGCACAAAGAATTTTTTTTTAGCATTGCTCAATTAATTTTCGTGTCTCATTGATAACTACTCAATATTAAAAATGCTATATATAAATAGTCTTGAGTTTATGTAAAAGCAAAAAAAGGATATAAGATTAACAAAACTTTAAATGTTCTTCTTGTTGCTTTCTTTACTTTAAGGATGAAGTAGGCTTGACGCTAGCAACTTGTAAGGACCTGTTATCTTATAAATATAAACTATTTATAAAGGTTATGTAGTTCGTGACATAACGTTACATAATATCACTCCTAACTTACATCATTGGCAACATAAAATTCTAATTAAGACAAAAAAAAATAAAATAAGTATAGCAATTTTTTTCAAGTTATTATCTCTTACTTAATGCACCTGCTGCTTAACATGATATTAAAATAACATATGTATGATTACCAAAAAAAAAAAAAACAATAACATATGTATTATTAAACGATGGTAGCTTAATTAGCACATGGAAGTTGAGCAGGTGAGATGAAAGCATGTATTCGGTACTTCACATTACCATCTTCGGGAGAGGTTTAAAGCCTTAATCCTGAATCGTCCGGAACAAGATTATCTCCTGAACCTTTCGATTACAAAGAGCCCAATATGGGGGGGGGGGGAGGTGTGATAATTACTATACAGGTACCAAACACAGCTATGGTAAAGACCAAGACTATGAGAAGTGTTCCCATCAATGAAGTATAAAGAGTGAGGGTGTGGTTAATGGTTGTGAAGGCTCTTCATATGGGCATGGTAACGGCTCATGAGTTAAAGATCCTATCAAGTGGCGAGGAAATGGGTATTTATAGGCCTCCAATCTAGTAGAAGGGTGTATCAAGTCAACTGTTATGGGGAAATCAAAGTAGCTTGGCCTAATTGGGATAGGACTTCTTGCAACTGCTGCCATGCTGACAACAGCTGCTACGGAGAGAAAGGTGAGGGAGAGCATTTCAATGTAACAGGTTGGGTACATGTGGAGACAAAAGGGGAGGGAGGAGTCTTCCGAGGTAAGCCACTTTAATGTCTTATGTTGGGAAGCTGGTCTGCTCTATAGGTGTTGGTAGTGATGCTAGTAAAGTTGGTCATTTATGGCTGAGGTGGCTTGGGCCTGCATTACCGGGCTGGTGGATTGGACCGGCCAGAACACCTTTCGTGAAAGATATTTGTGATTTATATATATATTTATATATATATATATATATATATATATATATATATATATATTGAAATTATTTCTCAAGTTGCTGAAGGTCACAAGTTCGATTCTCACCGCCCCCACTTTCAGGTGGAATTAAGAAAAGTACAAGGCAGATAAAAAAATGGGCTTGTGCAGCACAAAGCATACCAATAATAGGCTCGTGCCATATCCACTTAAGGTTTTTGGTTGAAGTGGTTCTTTACTATGGTGTCAGAGCTTCGGTGACCATGAGGTCACGAGCTCGATCCTCACCGCCCCCCACTTTTAGGTGAAATTAAGAAAAGCACAAGGCAGACTAAAATTTGGGCTCGTGCAGCACAAGGCAGACCAATAATTATCCACGCTTCAAGCTCAAAGGGCTCTTGCGTGCGGGGGTGTGTTAGAAAATAATATAAATAATTAAAAAGGCTCTCACCCACCACGCTTCAAGCTCAAAGGGCTCTTGCGTGCGGGGGTGTGTTAGAAAATAATATAAATAATTAAAAAGGCTCTCACCCAACACCTTAAGATTTTCGGTTGAAGTGGTTCTTTATTTGATATCAGATTTTAGTGACCAAGAGGTTAAGGTTTTCGGTTGAAGTGGTTCTTTATTTGGTATCAGATCTTTAGTGACCACGAGGTTGCGAGTTCAATCCTTACCGGTTACCGCCCCCACTTTCGGGTGGAATTTATTTATTCTTCATATTGCTTTTATCCACCGAACGTCCAACAATTTAAGAAATGTAACTCTTATATATCTTTTACTCTCAATAGTTAATATAAAATAATGCATATACTTTCACCTAAGCTTAAATTTTTTGAAGAGTTGATTGATTGCATTACATTTATCCAATTGATGCCACTTGCTGACTCATGAAAATGAACGTGGTGGGTGGACGGTGATTTATTTTTTCTTTAATGGCTCAACGTCTTGGAATTAATTGCACCTGTTGTAATTATCTTTGAGAGGAGAAAAGTTATAGTGAACCCGGTGCATAAAAAATACAATGGGACAAGCCAATAAAAAACTTGCATTCTCTGAAAAGTTGTACGGATGAAAGAGAAAGTCAAACTTTTGATCCATGTGTCATGAGTTGAATGGGAGGCCTATGTATTCCTGGTTCATTATAACTTTTCTCCTTTGACAGAGTCCACCGAAATGGGAACGTGATTTGATTACGGTGTTCGCAATTTCTCCTTCGTCAGTTTCTTGAGGAAGAGAGTATGTATTTCGGGAATAAATCTTTTAATGGCTGAACGTCTTGGAATTAATGCACCTGTTGTACCAAGATTCGGTGCATCTCATCAATGAGAGCAGTAGACATTAGAGGAGAAAGAAATTTTTTGACAAAAATAAAATAAAATTAGCTGACATGTAATATTTTCGTTGGTGGAATAGACTGAATCTTTGATACAGCAGTAGCACCAAAGATTTATTCATATTTCGGAGGCATTAAATGGATCAGTGTCTCTTGCAAATGTTATTACGTGGCAGTATCTTCAATTGTTTTTTTTTAAAAGATAACAGTTAACGTGGCAGTTAGTTTAATTTATTTATTTTAGATAGAGGCACCGTAGGTGTATAAAATAACCATATTTCGGTACTTTATTTTTTAATATATTTGAAAAAATTTAAATATTATTTGGTAAAAAAACTCCAAAATTGCACGAAATTTTACTCTAAAATTACACCATCCTATTCTCCCAAGTCCCAACTAGCATGTATCGGAACAGCACTATCTAATCCAGTCGCCGGAATGTAGTGCTCTGGTAGCACTTTTGATGGGGTGGGCCGAAAGAGAGAGAAAGAAATAAAAAGTTGGAGAGAGAAAAAAGAAAATAGAGAAAAATAAATATTTAATACATGTGTCGAATTTTATTGGAAGGACCACAAAGGTCCCGGACCATAAAGTTCTAGACCATAATAAATTTTTCCCTAATCCAGAAGACAATGCTTCCATCATTCAGGTAATAAAATTTATTCAAAAAGATTTTTTTAATTATAGTTGTAATTTATCATATTTTCCATTAAGAAAAAGCTTAAAGATTTGAAAAGGAAGAAGAAAATAGAAGAAAACAAAGTTAAATTTATGCTATAAGTTAAGGGGATTAATTTTCTTATTTTACATGAGAAAAATTTCTACTACTACATACACAATATATGAGTGGGGTGCACAAAAAAATAAACAGACAAAAATTAAAATGAGACCCACTCATATATTGTGTGTATAGCATAAAATAATTTTCTCTTATAAAATAAGAAATTATTTCCCGTAAGTCAAATACCATACAAATCATAACTAAGGGGCCAACTAGAAGCTGGTTAGCGAATTGATGAGTAGAAGAATAACTGATTCAATGCTCCATGGGCCTTAATTTTTGCAGTGGTGGTATGGATGGCTTGGACTTGCAGAAATTCAATTGTTCACGGTAATGAGACAGATGAGCATGCCTACAAAGCCCAAACAATTAAGCTTAAGGTTTGAGAATTCTCTGATTGCTGAAAAATGAAATAAGGCTTCAAGACTACAAGGGCTCCTACGTTCATTTCGGTTGGTTGGAATCCTCCAGACGTGGGTTGGATAAAAATCAACACGGATGGGACATCTAAGAGACCATATGGTGGAGCTGCTTGTGGTGGAGTGCTTAGGGATGCATCAGGTAATTGGCTTCATGGATTTGTATACCATATTGGTCAATGTTCAGCTTTTACAGATGAACTTTGGGGCGTTCTTAAAGGTTTAGAACTGGCCTGGGAAGGAGGTTGGAGGAATATTTTTTAGAAAGTGATTCAAAATCTGTTATCACTTTGCTCACCAAAGATGGAGGAGCAGCTCGAGAGCCGCGATTAGTGACTCGCATTTGAGCATGGTTAGCGAAAGATTGAGAGATTCGTCTTACTCTTACCTACACAGAGAGCAATGGCTGTGCAGATTGATTATCTAAATTCCCACTGGATCATCCAATGAAAAATAATTTATGTGTTTTCCCTTCTCCCCTCTGGTATTTGGTTGCTGTATCTAGCAAACTTTTCTCATGTTTGTTCTTTTCGCAAAGTTAACTTAATTTAGTTTCCGTGGGGCTGGCTTTAGCCTTTCAGTTTACCAAAAAAAATATTATCATTACTATCACCTCTATAGCACTGACTCGTGCATTTTTTTAAATGTGTGTGTCGGACACGCTTCGACACGTTTTTCCGACACGCGGTCAACTTTTTTCGACACGTGGTCAACGCTTGGACACGCTCGGACACGTTTTTTTTAGTCTTAATTTTATTTTATTAACTAAAAATAAAAAAAAATCATTTATAAATCAATTTTTTTCTGTTAAGAAATTTGACATGAAAAATTAACAAGGTATGAAAAATTATTTTTGTTTATATTTATATTATGAAATTTGAATATTTGATTGGTTATATGAATTATTATTAACTGTTATATCTATTAAATATAAATTATATTATATATATTAAAATTTTATTTAATATCAAAACGTGTCCCAACGTGTCCAAATATGAAATTTTTTAGAATTAACGTGTTCGCGTGTCGTGTCGTGTCCCGTGTCAGTGTCCGTGCATCATTGACTATCACTATCAACATCTATCAGTTACATAACTAATCCATAAGCCTCTTCCACAAAGGATCCTTTTAGTTTTTTTAATTTTAATTGAAAATCAAATCTTTATTTTTTTTAATTAAAAATTAAAAATTTCAATTTAATTTTTGTATCATATGGTACACGTATCGTAAGATATATGATCGTATTGTTCGATACAAATCATTTCTGATACACCTCACGATACGTATCATATGGCCTGTAAATTTCAAATTATTTTAATAAATAAATTTTTTTTGGGTTTTATAATAATATATGCATAGCTCTAATACAAAATGACGAAGATAATTTTTATCTCATTGGTCAAACCTAAGAGGAGGAACGAGAATATGCTAATACGTAGAGGCTAGTATAAATATATGGAGAGTTGTTATTTATTAAGATATCAAGTTACATCAAATTATTGAGAAAATTATATTAGGTTTTACTTTTTTTATTAATATCATTGCATTTTTTTGTTATTTTTTTATTGACTCTTGTAGTTTTGAATGTTTTTTAAAAATTCATAAATCTATAAATTCTATTAAAATTATTTAAAATCTAATCTTATAAAATTTTGTTTGTAAAAAAACCTTTTAAAAAAGTATTTAAAGTCACTACAATTCTATGTAATTTTTTAAAATTTATAAGATTTTTTTATCTCAAAATAGTTTTTTAAAATCCTAATCCAATACACCCCATGTTTTGGGATTAAAATGATTATTAAAAAGGATAAAAGAATTTAAGGGTAGACATCTTTCAAAACAAAAATTGACCATGCCCAATGAGCTGAACCATGTAAGAAACTTAAAACATGAAGTATTCGGATACTGCTGCTGGCAATGTGCAATTTGATCATATCATAGGTGAAATCATGGGAATGAGTGTGTCGTATGCTATAATTGAGTGATATGGCAATGGTTCTATGATCAAGTTTGCTTTTCTAAGGATATTACAACTAAAACTTCACTAGTCCACTTCCAAAATTAATTATTTGGAATAAATTATTCTTTATTTGATACAAACGTCAGCTTATTGACTTGATTTTTGAAGACTGATATATATTATTAGGGGCAGGATCATCTTACACCGGTGGTGTAAGATTAATAAGTCTTATATTAAATCTTAATGATTGATATTTTGCATCTAACGGTTAAGATTTAGTAGCTCTCACTCATTAATTAATTTTTAATTCCCAATAAATCTCAACTGTTGGATGCACGGAAATCAACGGTTAAGATTTAGTGTAAGATTTACTATACTGGTGTAATTTGATCCTATCCCATATTATTATATTAAACTTCCCGCATCCCATTAAATTTTTTCTTTATGTTATTTTTCAAAGCTTTAAATTTATAAACTTCCAATTACAATCTCTTAAATGATGATTACCACAAAAGTGCTTATTATAACACCTCAAATATTTAAATGTGTATTTTAATATTATATTGTGAAAAGAAAGTTGGTGGATTAGTGAAAATCCAAGGATTATGGCCAAAATGGGCAAAAAGGGCAAAATGGTAATTTGCCAACCGTGTGTTCTGAGGCTTAAATACCGAGTTAGAGATTTCATATGACAAAAGTAACACTGGAAATGCTATTCTAAAAGGCCTTAGAATCATGCTTGTAAGCTAGAAATGCTATGATAATTTTTGGTGAAAAAGATAGGTTTTTAACTTAGGCAAAATTGAGGAATTTTCATGGAAAAATGAGTTTTGGTGTAATTTGGATTGGATGATTGTTGTAGGGTGCCTCACACGGACGGGATTGTGGAAAGTTGAATTGGAGCATACCTTTGGAACGGATTGCTAAGTATTGAGGTAAACTCTTGGAACTTGGGTTTAATCCCTAGTGTGCTCCACCACACCTAGAGGAAGGTTGTGGTTGGATTATGTGGTTATGACATGATGTGATTGTGTGCTTGTATGCATATTGCTTGTATTGTGTGAAAATTGTTTGGTCACTGGCCAGTTGACGTGTGTGGAGTTTGGACATCCGCTGGGTTCGTCCTTGTGAGAATGCCAGTCGGGTTTTGCCGTGGAGTCGACTCTGGGAGCGGCGCCAGGATGATCCAAACGTGGGACATCCGCCGGATAGGGCTCATGAGGAGTTCCGGTTGGGTATTGCCATGGAGTCTTCTCAACCATGGGAGAGGCGCCAGGATTGTCTCGGGAGTTATATGATGGAGTCCTTGAACATGAATCCATGCGTGGATGTTCTTGGGTGTCTCCAGTTGGATGGTGATATTGTTTTACTTGCATATTACATTATGTCATATTTATACATTTTAGTGAGCCATGGAGTGGAGAGAGCCTCTAGCTCCATTGGTTTACTGAGATATATCCGTATATCTCACCCCGTGTTTGGGGGACCACATTTCAGGTCATTATGAGCCGGGAGGAGCGTCGGGCAAGAAGCCCGCTTAGTGGACTATGGATTGCTTATGATGCATGAAGCTTGCATGACATTTTGGAGGAGTTTATGGAGTGCACATAGCATACCATTAGTATTTTGAGACTTAGGTCATCAACATATTGCATGATGTTATTTCCATGCTTTTGTTAGTGTTCATGATTATATGCTAAGTCTTGTTTATGTTTCATTATTCATGGCATGGATAACTGTATATTTTGAGTGAGCATGGGACTTGTCCACTGCCACATTCATAGCCTTGAAGTCTTGGTATTCTTGTTGTAAAATGGTCCATATTCGTATGTAAATGGCCATTATTTGAGGACTTTGTAAATGATGTTTAATCTAAGGAAATTGTGTGATGGAAGGGCCTAGAGCCTACATTAGGACATGATTGTGTGTTGTGTGGAGTACCAAGGGGTTAGGGATGGATTACACAACCTTTTTGGGGCTTTAAATGCTGTAATCTGTCATTTTGCTGCATAGTAATCGATTACCCAAGGCATGGTAATCGATTACCATGCAACAGGGGACGAAAAATTGGCTACTGTCTTCACTGGTAATCGATTACTGGCCTTTGGTATTCGATTACCATGGGAGGTAATCGATTACCCAAAGTTGGTAATCGATTACCAGAACAGAGGAATGAGAAAATTGGCTACTGCCTCATTTTTGACAGGTGGTAATCGATTACCACCCACTGGTAATCGATTACCACAGTGTAATTTTCGAAAATTCAGGTTTTCCTAGACTAAAAGAAAGGGACTTAACTTGATGGGTAGAACTCCAAATGATACGTGGTTTGAAACCACGCGTAGATAACGTAAAGGACTATAACTTGGTAAAATGAGAGAGTAAGATGGTGAGTTTAAATGAATTGAATAAAAAGAAGGATTTATGATGTTAGAAAGTGTATGATTCCGCAAATTGCATTTACAATTATAGTGTGGTTTTAATTGATTACGGAAAATGTATTGATGTAAAAGAAAAGGAACATGTTAAAAGAAAAATTTGCCCGTAATTTAATTAACCTAATCACTGTGATTGTAACTGCGCTTAATATCAAAATCAATGTTAACAATACCGGTGTACAACGGGCTGTTACATTTTATGGTATCAGAGCAGTTTTGTTTAGGGAACTCTGATTGTTTGTGTGTTTGTATCTTGTGTGCCATAGCTATCTGTGAACTATTTATGATTAATGTATATGTGATTCCTCACTGTGGGTCTGATCAACTCATTCCTTTGTGTTACATGTACAGATATCATGAGTAGGGCACGAGGTCGCCGTGGGGCACGTGGTGCAGGTCCTTTGCCACCGGATCCGGTCACTGCAGTCCTGAATGCTCTGCAGGCGGAAACGGCTGCAAATAGGAATATGACTGAAAACCTGATGAAGACTAATCAGGATATGATGCAGGCCTTTATGGCTGAGATGAGGGCGGATAGAGCTCGTCCTAGGAGGGATAATTCACCTCCACATACGGCTACGGTGACTCCTACACCGACGCCATCTGTTACTCCTCAACAGGGGGAGAGTGGGGCTAGTCACCACACTGGTGAGGCTAGTCATCATACTACTACTGACCCTAGCTATGTTCCTGATCCATCATCTGTTGCCCAATCCACTGGGGCTGCTGGGCAGGTGCTTGATAATGCTGACGATGAGCGTAGGCTCATATCTTTTAGGAAACATAAGCCACCCGCATTTCTGGGGTCAAGGGACCCAAAGGAGGTCACTGCTTGGTTGAGGGGAATGGATAAGATTTTCCAGGTGATGAGATGACAAGATCCACAAAAGTTATTGTATTCGGTTTATATGCTGGAGGGTGATGCCCAAGAGTGGTGGGACAATGTGTCTCGCCCATTTGTTATTCAGGGTGAGGTCCTTACTTGGACTTTGTTTGAAGGATTATTTCATGAAGAATATTTTCCCCGTGACGTTCGGGAGGCCAAGCAAGGTGAATTTGATAATTTGGTACAGGGAGTTATGACTGTGGATGCCTATGTGGCAAAATTTAATGAGCTTGTGAAGTTTGCAAACTATGGAGGTACTCTACCTACTCCGGAGTTCTTGTCAGCTAAATTTCAAAGAGGGCTGAGTGAGAAGATTGCTAAGAGGATGTCTAATACTGCGGTGAGAAACTTTGCTGATTTGGTGACCCAGTGCAAAAGGGTCGAGACTGTTTATGGAAGATATCCGAAATCTGATTCGGCAAAAGAGCAAGATGTTAAGAGGACACCTGGTCCTGCTGGAAATACTAACAGAGGAGGTTTCAATAATAATAATATAGGTAGGGGGTTGCATGTGAGGCAGCCTCCTGGTCAGTTCAAGAGGGGTGGGAATACTGGTGGTGGTGGTGCTTCGAACAGATATTTTATCCCA
Organism: Gastrolobium villosum; assembly: GCA_032173675.1. NCBI lineage: Eukaryota > Viridiplantae > Streptophyta > Magnoliopsida > Fabales > Fabaceae > Gastrolobium > Gastrolobium villosum. The sequence continues at coordinate 27,668 of JAVKPL010009602.1, forward strand.
CAATGTGGGAAGTGTGGGAAATACCACAGAGGTGTATGTGGTGCTGGTACGTCGAACTGTTTTAGATTTGGTCAGAGTGGCCACTTTGCTAGAAATTGTCCATCTTCTTCGGGGCAGGCTGCGAATCTGCAGGCCTTGCCGCCATCTACTACTACTGCTGCTCCTACTGCTGTTGTTCCTACTGTGGGACGAGTTTATACTACAAATGCACAACGTACTGAAAAGGCTCCGAATTTGGTCAAAGGTATAATTTTTCTATCTAATGTTGATTTGTCTGTATTATTTGATTCGGGAGCTACACATTCTTTTGTGGCGGACTATGTGGCTAAGGCGTTGGACTTGAAGGTAACACGAATGGTTCCTCCGATGCGTATTACTACCGCTACAGGAGAGGTTAGCGAATCGTCTTGGATTTGTGAAGATGTGAAGTTCACTTATTTAGGCAGGGGTTACACCATTGATTTAATTATCTTACCCCTGGCCTCTGTCAATTTAATCTTGGGGATGGATTGGTTGTCTCGGAACTGCGCAATGATTGATTGCTGCGGAAAGAGGTTGTTGCTATCTCACGAGAGGCCGTCTGTTTGTCCGTCTTTATATTTGTCTGTCAGTCAAACTGTGAAAGCCTTGAAGGCTGGAGATTTGGGTTATGTCTTGTTGGGCGGATTGGTGGGTGATAAAAAGGAGGAGATTTCTGCTATTCCAGTTGTTAATGAGTTTGAGGATGTATTTCCGGATGAGATACCGGAATTCCCGCCTGAGAGAGAGATTGAATTCTCGATTGACCTATTGCCTGGTGTGGGGCCGATTTCCTTGGCTCCATACCGGATGTCGCCACTTGAGTTGGCCGAGTTGAAGAAACACATTGAAGAATTATCTGCGAAGAATTTTATTAGGCCGAGTGTGTCTCCGTGGGGAGCACCGGTGATATTTGTGAAGAAAAAGGATGGTAGCATGAGATTGTGCACTGACTACCGACAGTTGAATAAAGTGACTATTAAGAACCGGTACCCATTACCGCGTATTGATGATTTATTAGATCAGTTGAGGGGTGCCTGTGTATTTTCAAAGATTGATCTCCGGTCCGGATATCACCAGATTCAGATTAAACCGGAGGATGTACCTAAAACAGCTTTCCGATCCAGATATGGACATTTTGAATATCAAGTGATTCCTTTCGGGCTTACTAATGCCCCGGCGGTGTTCATGGATTATATGAACCGCATCTTTAAACCATATTTGGACCAGTTCGTGATTGTATTTATTGATGACATTTTGATCTACTCTAAGAGTAAGGAGGAGCACATCGACCATTTGAGGACTGTGTTGCAGGTGTTGAAAGATAAGAAGTTATATGCTAAACCGTCTAAGTGTGAATTCTGGTTATCTGAGGTGCAATTTTTGGGTCATGTTATTTCTGCAAGTGGTGTTGCAGTGGATCCAAGCAAGATTGAAGCGGTGAGTGACTGGGAACGACCTAAGACTGTGACTGAAATCAGAAGTTTTCTGGGGCTTGCTGGCTACTATCGCCGATTTATACAGGGATTTTCTGCAATGGTTCTACCGTTGACCCGATTAACACGAAAGGATACTCCTTTTGTGTGGACTCAGGAATGTGAGGACTGCTTTCTGCTATTGAAAGAGAAATTGACCACTGCTCCGGTGTTAACTTTACCTGATCCGGAGGGTGAGTTTGTGTTATATTGTGACGCTTCTAAGAAAGGTTTAGGGAGCGTATTGATGCAGGAAGGAAAAGTGATTGCATATGCGTCTAGGCAGTTAAGGCCACATGAAGAAAATTATCCGACGCACGACTTGGAGTTGGCTGCTATTGTGTTTGCTTTGAAAATTTGGAGGCACTTTCTGTATGGGATGAAATTTGTTGTGTTCAGCGACCATAAAAGCTTGAAATATTTGTTTGATCAGAAGGAGCTGAATATGAGGCAGCGTAGATGGGTTGAATTCTTGAAGGATTATGATTTTGAGCTGAAATACCACCCGGGAAAGGCTAATGTTGTGGCAGATGCATTGAGTAGGAAGTCTGTTAACTTATCTCATATGATGATGTGGGACAATGAAGTGATTGAGCAATTCCGTGACATGAAAATAACGGATTTCTTTGCAGGAAGAATGTGTGATATGGAGTTGACTCGGATTGAGAACGAGCTGCACGAGAAAATTAAAGAGACTCAGATTCGCAATGAATGTATAAAGTATTTGAAAGGCCAGAGTGGCATATCTGTTAATGAACAGGGACTATTGTTATATCAGGGCAGGATTGTTGTGCCCAAGGAACTTGCCGAGGAAGTTATGACTGAGGCCCACAAGGGTCAATATGCTATCCACCCAGGTGCCACAAAAATGTACCAAGATTTGAAAGTTAAGTTCTGGTGGCCTGGGATGAAAAGGGATGTTGCCGAGTACGTATCTAAGTGCTTGGTTTGTCAAAAAGTGAAAATAGAGCATCAGAAACCTGCTGGATTACTTCAGCCGCTTGATATACCTGAATGGAAATGGGAGAGTATTTCAATGGATTTTGTTGTTGGATTGCCGCGAACTCAAGCTGGTTATGATTCGATTTGGGTTATTGTGGACCGACTCACGAAGTCTGCACATTTTCTACCAGTGCGAGTGGATTTCACCACAGAGAAGTTGGCTACATTGTATGTAAAGGAGATTGTTAGACTCCATGGGATACCGATTAGCATTGTTAGTGATCGGGACCCGAAGTTTACTTCACGATTTTGGGGAGCTTTGCAGCAGGCTTTTGGCACTCAGCTTCGACTGAGCATTGCTTATCACCCGCAGACTGATGGTCAGACTGAGAGGACCATACAGACACTTGAGGATATGCTGAGAGCTTGCACACTGGAACAGGGTAATGCCTGGGATAGGTATTTACCATTGGTGGAATTTTCTTATAATAACAGTTTTCATTCCAGTCTGGGTATGGCACCGTATGAGGTTTTGTATGGCAGGAGGTGTCGTACGCCCACTTGTTGGACTGAGGTAGGCGATAAAGAAAGATTTGGTCCGGATATTGTGCAGGAAACGACAGTGCAAATTGAAATGATCAGGGAAAAATTGAAACAGGAACAGAATCGACAGAAGAGCTATTATGACAATAAGCATAGACCGCTGGAATTTGAGGAAGGTGACCATGTTTTTGTACGTTTGTCGCCGGTCACAGGTGTTGGCCGTGCGTTGGGTGTGAGGAAGCTGAGTCCACGGTTCATTGGGCCGTATCAGATTATGAAAAGAGTAGGATTGGTGGCCTATCAGCTTGCCTTACCCCCTCAGTTGTCTAATTTACATGATGTTTTTCATGTGTCGCAGTTGCGACGTTATGTTCCGGATGAATCACATGTGGTGATGCCGGATAATATTGAAATCAGGGAGAACTTGAAGACTCCCATTGGTCCTATTGCAGTATTGGATCGCAGTGAAAAGCGATTGAAAAGTAAAGTGATTCCCATGCTGAAGATTCAGTGGGAAGGCCGCACACCTGAGGAGGCTACTTGGGAGCGGGAGGACGAGATTCTCCGGCTGTATCCTGAGTTAGCAAGCAGGTATGATTTAATTTTGCGGACAAAATTTCAAAAAGGTGGGGTGAATATAACACCTCAAATATTTAAATGTGTATTTTAATATTATATTGTGAAAAGAAAGTTGGTGGATTAGTGAAAATCCAAGGATTATGGCCAAAATGGGCAAAAAGGGCAAAATGGTAATTTGCCAACCGTGTGTTCTGAGGCTTAAATACCGAGTTAGAGATTTCATATGACAAAAGTAACACTGGAAATGGAATCAGGGCGAAAAATTAAGTGAATAGGCAAATTTGGGAAAAATTGATGAATAGTGATTTTTTTAAGTGTTAAAATACTGTGATGTGAGTGTACCGATAGGTGTAAAATTTTTATCAATATTTTGGAGAAATAAAAATATGTCATGGACTGGAAAAATATGTAGATTAAGAATTTATGATCGGAAATTTTATCGGAGTTAAAGTTAGATCGCGTGTGGGACCCGTGTGACCGAAGTCACTTGGCCCCCACCCCTTTTTCTTCTTCTTTTCTTTCCTTCTTCCCTCCATTTCCCGTGCGCCTTCTGTGAGAAGAAAAGAGCCAAAAACACCATTCTCCTCCATTCTTCCCATTTCTTCGTTTCTTCACCGAATCGCTTGATTTTGGTGTTGAAATCTATTGTAAACAACCTTCCAAAGCCATTGGTAACACTTAGAAGCCTTGAATCCATCTCCTTGGCTGCGTTTTTGGCAAAGTCAGATTCGACCCACTTGAGTTTTTGGTGTTTTCTTGGAGTTTTGATCTTCTAATGGTGTAGTGAAGCCTTGGTGGTGATCATACAACACATTGTGAGTATATTTGTGGTATTTTTATGGTTGAATTCATAGATCTAGAAATTTATGTTCAAACCTTTGATTTTAGATGTGTGATGATAGAGAGCCCAAATGGAAAAATGCTATTAGATGAAAAGGCCTTAGAATCATGCTTGTAAGCTAGAAATGCTATGATAATTTTTGGTGAAAAAGATAGGTTTTTAACTTAGGCAAAATTGAGGAATTTTCATGGAAAAATGAGTTTTTGTGTAATTTGGATTGGATGATTGTTGTAGGGTGCCTCACACGGACGGGATTGTGGAAAGTTGAATTGGAGCATACGTTTGGAACGGATTGCTAAGTATTGAGGTAAACTCTTGGAACTTGGGTTTAATCCCTAGTGTGCTCCACCACACCTAGAGGAAGGTTGTGGTTGGATTATGTGGTTATGACATGATGTGATTGTGTGCTTGTATGCATATTGCTTGTATTGTGTGAAAATTGTTTGGTCACTGGCCAGTTGACGTGCGTGGAGTTTGGACATCCGCTGGGTTCGTCCTTGTGAGAATGCCAGTCGGGTTTTGCCGTGGACTCGACTCTGGGAGCGGCGCCAGGATGATCCAAACGTGGGACATCCGCCGGATAGGGCTCATGAGGAGTTCCAGTTGGGTATTGCCATGGAGTCTTCTCAACCATGGGAGAGGCGCCAGGATTGTCTCGGGAGTTATATGATGGAGTCCTTGAACATGAATCCATGCGTGGATGTTCTTGGGTGTCTCCAGTTGGATGGTGATATTGTTTTACTTGCATATTACATTATGTCATATTTATACATTTTAGTGAGCGATGGAGTGGAGAGAGCCTCTAGCTCCATTGGTTTACTGAGATATATCCGTATATCTCACCCCGTGTTTGGGGGAGCACATTTCAGGTCACTATGAGCCGGGAGGAGCGTCGGGCAAGAAGCCCGCTTAGTGGACTATGGATTGCTTATGATGCATGGAGCTTGCATGACATTTTGGAGGAGTTTATGGAGTGCACATAGCATACCATTAGTATTTTGAGACTTAGGTCATGAACATATTGCATGATGTTATTTCCATGCTTTTGTTAGTGTTCATGATTATATGCTAAGTCTTGTTTATGTTTCATTATTCATGGCATGGATAACTGTATATTTTGAGTGAGCATGGGACTTGTCCATTGCCACATTCATAGCCTTGAAGTCTTGGTATTCTTGTTGTAAAATGGTCCATATTCGTATGTAAATGGCCATTATTTGAGGACTTTGTAAATGATGTTTAATCTAACGAAATTGTATGATGGAAGGGCCTAGAGCCTACATTAGGACATGATTGTGTGTTGTGTGGAGTACCAAGGGGTTAGGGATGGATTACACAACCTTTTTGGGGCTTTAAATGCTGTAATCTGTCATTTTGCTGCATAGTAATCGATTACCCAAGGCATGGTAATCGATTACCATGCAACAGGGGACGAAAAAAATGGCTACTGTCTTCACTGGTAATCAATTACTGGCCTTTGGTAATCGATTACCATGTGAGGTAATCGATTACCCAAAGCTGGTAATCGATTACCAGAACAGAGGAATGAGAAAATTGGCTACTGCCTCATTTTTGACAGGTGGTAATCGATTACCACCCACTGGTAATCGATTACCACAGTGTAATTTTCGAAAATTCAGGTTTTTCTAGACTAAAAGAAAGGGACTTAACTTGATGGGTAGAACTCCAAATGATACGTGGTTTGAAACCACGCGTAGATAACGTAAAGGACTATAACTTGGTAAAAGGAGAGACTAAGATGGTGAGTTTAAATGAATTGAATAAAAGAAGGATTTATGATGTTAGAAAGTGTATGATTCCGCAAATTGCATTTACAATTATAGTGTGGTTTTAATTGATTACGGAAAATGTATTGATGTAAAAGAAAAGGAACATGTTAAAAGAAAAATTTGTCCGTAATTTAATTAACCTAATCACTGTGATTGTAACTGCGCTTAATATCATAATCAATGTTAACAATACTGGTGTACAACGGGCTGTTACACTTATAAAATTAATGAATCATGAAGAGCATGCACTGGCATCGATAATATTGTTAAGCAGCTATACAAATCAACAAGTTAAGATTAATAACAGCACAAACAGTTATAATTTATTACAAATTAATAATTAATTAATAAATATGACCCTATAAATTATAACCGTTAGATTGACAAAAATTAACGGTTAAAATTTAGTATTAAGAGATAGTAAAAAAATAGATACTAAGTATAACATATCCCCTAAACAAATATCTAAAAAGTGATCACAACACATTACCAAATCACACCCACCATTATGATAGATTTGCAAACCCCATCTAACCCGAAATCTCACTAACCCAACCACCGTAGCAAACCCATCACACCAAATTCAAGATTCTAACACCTTCAATGTTACATCTTGTTGAAATAAGATAATATTTGTTAAGTTATATAATTGTTAGAATTTTAATCATTGATTACACAGTTATATAATCATAAGAAATTGGTATTAAATAAATTAATTTTCTTATTTGCAATTGATTGACATAATCATAGGAGATTTGTATCAAATAGAAATAGTAACAATTTATTTTCTTCCGATGACGTTTACTGAATAGAAATCCGAAATAGGTAACAGAAAAAGAAATTCAAATCGGGCAAATTGAGAAAATACGATGTGGGAAGTTTAATGGAAATAGGTTCCTAGATCAGAAATATTTTGATACCATGTCAAAACAATGGTGCCATATTATGAATATTTTTGCATGTTTATTCTTCCTCTAATGGGGTAATTATATACATAAATAAGGACTCTAGGTCCATTATAATTTCGCTGTCAATCAGCTATGAATAAGGAAATAAAATAAATTGTTACTATTTCTATTTAATACAAATTTCCTATGTTTATGTAAATATGTAATCAATCATTAAAATTCCAACAATTATACGACACAACAAATATCATCTCATTCCAACACAAACAAAATACCCCAAAACAGCACAAACTGCAGCAACAGCCTTCCCTCCCTTTATCAAAACCTTCATCACAAAACCGAGAATTTCCATGGTGATCTTCCTCCCCTCAACAACCAAAGCTCTTTTAGGCTTACCAAAGAAAGCCAACAACACCACGATGGCGATACAGGTCACCAAAACCGCAGGCACCACCATTGCAAGAGTTGCAACCATCGAAAAAAGCCCAAAATATGTTCCAAGAAGCACCGAGGCGTAGAGAGCAGGCCACCATGAAGTGGATGATTCAGCTTGCAACTTGTACCATGAAATCATGTAGTTGAGGAAAATCCATGAACATTTCAAAAGCAAGCCATAAAAAATAACAAATGTGCATACCCAAGTTCTCCTTTTGCTCACGATTCGCAAAAGTAACACATAAGAAGAAGGTAAAGTGGGTGTGGCTTTGGGTTCCTCTTTCACTTTTGACATTGGCACGACAACCTCGGAAGAACAGTACCACAACCCTTCTTGTTTCGTGTAGCGCACTGTTCGTAGATCGATTGGAATTCAGGGAATTAGAAAGGGAGGTAGAGAGAGAAAGAAGAGATTGTAGAGAGAAGAATTATTCAGAATTTTCATAATCATATTCATTGGTCTTAGGTCACTATATATAATGCCCTATTCATATTGGGCTTTCCTATCCACTCATAAGACCGTATGGCTATTAATAGTACTAATTAAAAGACATTTAAAGAGGTTCATTGGCCCAAGACTACATAAGCCCGTATGGCTATTAATAGTACAAATTAAAAGACATTTAAAGAGGTTCATTGGCCCAAGACTACAAAAGCCCGTATGACTATTAATAGTACTAATTAAAAGACATTTAAAGAGATTCATTGGGCCAAGACTATATCAGTCGGTCTCATAATCATTCAAATAATTGGGCTTCTTGCGAGTTCACACCACTGGGCCCAGTTCAGCATGAGGGTCCGTTACATTTCGCTTTGTGCGTTTTGGTTATTTTCTGGAATCTGGCATAGCGGGGCTGGCGAGAGGCCCGCACTACGGATTATTAGCTCAGTGGTAGAGCACATCCCTAATAATTGTGTTGTTGTGTCTAGACTGTGAGGCTTTCAGTCACATGGATAGTTCAATGTACTCGTCAGTGCCTGACCCTGAGATGTAGAGATGTAGATCATTCAAGGCGCATTAGCATGACGTACTTCTCCTGTTCGAATTGGGGTATTTGAGAACAAAGTAAATAGGAAAAAAAATGGATTGTTAGAACAATCCTCTTTTTTTCAATAGGGATCATCAAAAAGGAAAGGTATTTTAACTGTATTTATGCTGAAAGGTTGACATAGACATTTCCATAGTCTAAGGGCTCATTTAGATGAACTTATGAAAAAAGCATTTTTTATGCTTTGTTTATTTTAGAAATATTTTTTATAAAAGTTAAAGCTATTTAAATTTTATAAAAAATATTTTGATTTTGAAAAAATATTTAACTTTTAATTTTTACTTTTTTCAGAAATTAAAATTTTTAGTTTTCCAAAAAAAGTAGATTTTTAATTTTTGGTTGCTTTTTTTTTTAAGATATCTAAATAGACTTTGTAGTAATTTTTTTAGGGAAGGATATTGTAACAACCAAGTTGTGTTACTACCATGTTAATATCAATCAATCTCACCGTTAGATCGATTATGTTGATCAAACGGTTATATTTATTTCCATCTTTGTATGGTTAATATTTCCCATATTTAAAGTATTAAATATGAGGAATCATAGCCATACAAAGGTGGAAATAAATATAAAGTATTAAATTTGGGAAATCATGACTATTTGGAAATAAATATAACCATTGGATCAATATAATCGATCTAACGATGAGATTAATTAATAGTAACGCAACTTGATTCTTACAATATCCTTTATATATTTTTTTAATAAAATAAAGAGAAAAATATTTATCCTTTAAAATGACACGACTTATATCATTTCACTATAAAAAGAAGTGAGCGAGACATAGCGTGGAAAAGAGGTACCCAGATTCCAGAAAATAACCAAAACGCGCAAAAGATTGGAATAGTACGAAAAAGTCCTCAACTTGGGAGAGAAAACACAAAGCGAAATGTAACGGACGTTCATGCTGAACCGGGCCCAGTGGTGCGAACCCGCAAGAAGCCCAATAATTTGAATGATTATGAGACCAGCTGATATAGTCTTGGCCCAATAAACCTCTTAAAATGTCTTTTAATTAGTACTATTAATAGCCATACGGGCTTATGTAGTCTTGGGCCAATGAACCTCTTTAAATGTCTTTTAATTAATAATATTAATAGCCATACGGGCTTATGAGTGGATAGGAAAGCCCAATATGAATAGGGCATTATATATAGTGACCTAAGACCAATGAATATGATATGAAAATTCTGAATAATTCTTCTCTCTACAATCTCTCTTTCTCTCTCTCTACCTCCCTTTCTAATTCACTGAATTCCAATAGATCTACGAACAGTGCACTACACGAAACAAGAAGGGTTGTGGTACTGTTCTTCCGAGGTTGTCGTGCCAATGTCAAAAGTGAAAGAGGAACCCGAAGCCACACCCACTTTGCCTTCTTCTTATGTTTTACTTTTGCGAATCGTGAGCAAAAGGAGAACTTGGGTATGCACATTTGTTATTTTTTATGGCTTGCTTTTGAAATGTTCATGGATTTTCCTCAACTACATGATTTCATGGTACACGTTGCAAGCTGAATCATCCACTTCATGGTGGCCTGCTCTCTACGCCTCGGTGCTTCTTGGAACATATTTTGGGCTTTTTTCGATGGTTGCAGCTCTTGCAGTGGTGGTGCCTGCGGTTTTGGTGACCTGTATCGCCATCGTGGTGTTGTTGGCTTTCTTTGGTAAGCCTAAAAGTGCTTTGGTTGTTGAGGGGAGGAAGATCACCATGGAAATTCTCGGTTTTGTGATGAAGGTTTTGATAAAGGGAGGGAAGGCTGTTGCTGCAGTTTGTGCTGTTTTGGGGTATTTTGTTTGTGTTGGAATGAGATGATATTTGTTGTGTCTATAATTGTTGGAATTTCAATGATTGATTACATATTTAAATAAACATAGGAAATTTGTATTAAATAGAAATAGTAACAGTTTATTTTATTTCCTTATTCATAGCTGATTGACAGCGAATTTATAATGGACCTAGAGTCTTTATTTATGTATATAATTACCCCATTAGAGGAAGAATAAACCTGCAGAAATATTCATTATATGGCACCATTGTTTTGACATGGTATCAAAACATTTCTGATCTAGGAACCTATTTCCATTAAACTTCCCACATCGTATTTTTTCAATTTGCCGGATTTGAATTTCTTTTTCTGTTACCTATTTCGGATTTCTATTCAGTAAACGTTATCGGAAGAAAATAAATTGTTACTATTTCTATTTAATACAAATCTCCTAAGATTATGTCAATCAATTGCAAATAAGAAAACTAATTTATTTAATACCAATTTTTTATGATTATATAACTGTGTAATCAATGATTAAAATTCTAACAATTATATAACTCAACAAATATTATCTTATTTCAACAAGATGTAACATTGAAGGTGTTAGAATCTTGAATTTGGTGTGATGGGTTTTGCTGCGGTGGTTGAGTTAGTGAGATTTCAACAAGCAAACACCTACTTGAACCAAGGCAACCACATAAC